>JAFVLL020011276.1:0-143244 GCA_021397915.2 Tor tambroides
AGATAGATAGATAGATAGATAGATAGATAGATTTGTATGTTTTCCAATAGAATTCTAAAGGCTATTTTGATGGAAGGATTTTCGATGGATGGAAGAGCTCAGCTATTGATTGATGGATGGATGGACGGACGGACAAACAAACAGAAAGAAAGAAAGAAAGAAAGACACGGAAAGACAGACAGACCGACAGACAGAATCCATGTTCACATAATCTTTATTTTTCATGACTTGAAAATGATCCTGATCCTGAAAATGATCCTGATTCAGTGAAAGTGATTCTGATTCAGAAGAGAGCGTTTACTTTAACCCCGCCCCCATCCCGCTATAACAACAGTGTTGTTCGTCTGACAGTGGATCAGTTCTCTGCTGTCTGCTCTGAGTGCGGATCTCTGTGTACTGCGTTTGGTGGTCAATCTCTCCCCCTCTCCGGATTAAAGGATTATGCCGCAGCACAATTGTTACTTTCCAATATTCTGATCAGATGCCGGAATAATATGCTCGACAGCTTAAAACTTAATCACGTTTCGTGAGCGGCGCGGTAAATAAAGCAACGCCAGAGGATCAGCGAAGCGCGTTCTGACCGACAATGTCGCGCAACACCACCTGTTTTTCTCTCCTGTCGTGAACCATGAGCATAGCTGCACTACAAACACACCGTCTGTGACTGCGCAAGGGAAAGAGACAATAACTGCCCGATGGCGCATTTGTTTTTACCCAACATTCAAAGCGTGATTTCTGTAGCTTTGTGCTTTTACATGTTTGGACAGACAGCTGGTTTGTGCTGAAGCGCATTCTGTGACAGGACATTAGTGATTTGGTGTCGGAATCCAAACTGCTGAGAAGATTCCAAAGAATTCTAAAGACTCTAAATATACAGAAGATTCTAAAGTTTCTGAGATTCGAAAACATTCTAAGATTCTAAAAACTCTAAAGATTATAACATATTCTGAATATTCCAATGATTGTTAAAGATTCTGCGTATTTCAAAGATTGTAAAGATGGAAGATTCTAAAAAAGAACTTCAGAAGATTCAAAAGAGTCTAAAGATTCTAAAAGTTTCCTAACAATTAAAAGATTCTAACAGATTCTGAAGATTATATTCCAAAAGGTTCTGAAGCCTCTAAAAGATTCTGAAAGGTCTGCAAATTGTAAAAGATTCTTAAGATTAAACGGAGTCTGAAGATTCTGTGACGCTCTCGAGACTAAATAAGTTCCAAGAAAGCGCGCAAGATGAGATGTCTTAACTGTGTGTTACGACGCTAAAAGCTCATAGCCATGGCTGACTGACATCAGATATGAAATTATAACTGCTGTAAACATATAAATCCCAACGAGCATCAGACTGGTTAAACCGCCTGCAATTTCATATTGCGCTTAAAGTGTTCAGCACTGCTGTTTTTACGCGTTCCGCGCACGGTTCTGTTAGGCTACTCTAAACAGGACTCGTCGCACGTGCGGACACTTTCAGCATCGGACACAACCGCACAATTTAAGTTCAAAACCTATAAATATCGAATCGTATATTGATGGCATCCACGGAGAGGATCAGGACCTTGGGGAGAGTTTGGAGAAGCGTGGCTCTCCTTTACGCACTGCTTATCTTTCTCTCCTGGCCGTGTGCGGTTGCAGGCAAGAAGAAACTGTACATCGGAGCTCTGTTTCCCATGAGTGGAGGATGGCCCGGTGGTCAAGCTTGTCTCCCCGCTGCCCAGATGGCTTTAGATCTCGTGAACAACCGGACCGATATTCTGCCGGACTACGAGCTGGAGCTCATTCATTACGACAGTATGGTGAGCACTTAACATTTTACATTTACAGTGTGTATATTACAGTAATGTAATATAAATTTATGTATATAAAGTTATGTATACATATAGCCTGCATGCATATAATAAAGTTGTGTGTGTGTGTGTGTGTGTGTATATATATATATATATATATATATATATATATATAAGTTCATGTTGTTTTTCTCAGCATTTAATTATATAATTGCATTCAAGATTGCAGTTGACATAACACTTAATCTGCATCAGTTATTAAGTTTCTCCCGCAAATGTGAAAAATTAATCCAAAATTAAAGCAAAAACAAACTATCCCATCACCAGCGTTATTTTAGTATTATTGAGATATTATTATAGTTTATATTTTGAACCAGTTTTTATTTTTGTTTATTTTGTTTACATTTGAGTTTTTAAACAAACAAAGTTTTTTTAATTTTGTGGTGTTTTTGTCATTTTTAGTAGTTTTAATTTTTTTCTGTCTATATTTATTATTGTATTTATTCATTTTTTTAGTTGAGTTTTAGTTTGAGTTATTTTTGTACTTTAAGATAAACTAAATTAAAGTGAGAAATGTTGACTTGGCGACTAGTTTTTTTAAAAGGTGTATTTTATTTCAGTTACCGTTTATTTCAAGATTTCAAAGATATTTTTATGGTTTTATTTTCAGTTTTAGTTTTAGTTAACTAATAACCCTGCCCAGCACATGCATTTGTGTTTTTTTTTTTTTTTTTTTTTTTTTTTTTTCTCTTCATTTTCATTTTGCATGAGAATGAAATTGAGTTCACCACCATGTACTTACCTTGGAAATCATATTAGCATATGCAAACTTAATTATGCAATAGTATACAAAGTAAGTTACTGAATACTTCTAAAATATTTCATGCCATAGTTCCTGCAAATAAAGTCTTTATTCTATATCCGTTTAATCTCCTAATCCCACTTAATTGCATTAGGCAAGCAATAGTTTTTCAACCATGTAGGAATGACTGTTACACTTTTCAGAAGCTTTTGCTAAGAAAGAAGAAATGTCGTTGCCCTCTTTACCTTCTGTTAATTTATTCAAGTTTTTCACGTTCAAGCACTGAAAACAAAGATAAGTAGCAGATGTTCATTTAAGATGGTAGAAATTATCAGCGTTTTGCAGGTGCTTCATTAATGTTGTGGCGGTGATTGTATCTTGAGATTCAGGAGTTGGTGTCAAGTTGACATTGCAGTTGTTGGTACATTAATATTTCACAAGTCACTGCACTTGGCTGTTATCAACAGCCTGTAAGGCTTCAGCTGCATAAAGTAATTTGGCTTCCTAAAAATACTCGTGCACCATAAATGCTTATGTTTCCCTTTAGCGTCGCAGAGTTTTCCAAGATCACCTCCAAAGTGTATCCCTCACTCTGTTTATTTTTAAATAGTATTTTTTTGTGCAGTATGCATAAGTGGAGAGAGATTTTTTTCTGCCTTTTTTAGAAAGTTGGGTGTCCTGAGTTTCAGTTCTGTCAGCAGCCACAAATAACAGTGCTGTTAAACCATTAAATCATTTATATCCTCAAATATGCCAGTGCTGGTTTGATATAAAAAATGTATGATAGTAAATATGTGCAAAAATATGAGACCACCAATAAAAATGTAGCACTTTCAGAAGTTGGTGTGGCGTGATGGCTCTGACCTCCTGTAGGTGAGGAAACAGTTAAAGAGTGCTCTAAGTGGACAGAGATGTGTTGTATCATGGTTGAGATTGGTGAACCGCACTCTGCATTGCAATCGCACTCAATATAGAGGAAGAATCAGGGAGAGGAGGGTTGGCATGGCAACAGCCACCAGTGAAACCACAGTTCAAACAAACTTGCATCCCTGTAGATCTTGTAAGGATAAGGAGGTTCTTCTGCAGACTCCTGTGTATCTGCAGCACCTGTCTGACCACTCACGATTGAGATGAATGGTAACAGTTTGTAATGTGTCAAGATAATCACTGTAGACCCAGTTAGTTCATTAAACCTCCTGTTGGCTTGAGAAACTGTGATCCTTGAGTTGAATTTGACCCACACTGAAAAGCATTTAAAAATCTTAATATTTAGGATACAATGAGTGTATGAGAGATACTTTTTTCTGATCCCAAAATGCCTTATGTTTAAAAAAATAATAATAATACAGTTATACAATTTGTGCGGAAAAGAGAAAACTACATCTAAAGGGCCTTTGTAAATATAAAATGTTGTTAAAGTCCAGAACTGTTTCTTTAAATATGGGTTCAAATTTGAAAGATGGAACCATTTTTAAAAAAATCAATATTTTTAATTAATTTTAATAATATTTCAATTACACTTGTATATTGTATTAAAAGTGGGAAAAACACATGCATTTGTGTTGTTTTTAGTCTTGCATGAAAATGAAATTCGATTAACCAGTGCACTTGGTGGATTTCCTTAGCGATCATATTAGCACATATGCAAACTTAATTATTCAAGAGCATACAAATTAAGTTACTAAATACTTGCAGAAATATTTTTGTGCATTTCATGTCATAATTAGATCAATTCTTTATTCTATATATCTTTTAATCTCCTAATGAGATCCAAAAATGTGTTGTGTTAATGCTATTGATAGAGTTACACAATTTATGTGGGAAAGAAAAAAAAATTACATATAAAGGGTCTTTGTAAAATATTTTGGGGTCAAATACGGTGTAAAATTTGACAGTTGGAACTTTTTTAATTACAATAAATTAAAAAAAAAAATATATATATATATAATGATATGTAATTGTGTTAAAACTGTGTTCTGTACACATTTTTTAAATAAATAAATAAATGTAAAAAAAAATAATCATAAAAATACAAAAATATTAGGTCGAAAAGGTTTAATTGTGTTTTTTCTTTTCTCATAGTTCATTTTGATTATCAGGGTACATTTAATCATTTAGCAGATACTTTTATCCAAAGTGACTTTTAAATGAGAAAAAGCACAAGCAATTTATCATACAAAAGGCAATATTATCAGTACTGCAATAATCTTGATTTAATTCACCTTAATTCTTGATTTAATGAAAATGCTATGTACGATTCCAGTTGCTATCTAGAAATGTCACCCAATTCCACCCATGACTCAAGTCTCTTTTAATTTAGCATTAATCTTAATAAAAATCTAAGGCATACTGCAGGTGCACAAGTAGAAGAATGTAGTATCAGAAGGGCCGAGTGTGATATTGTATAAATGTCATGTGCTAGTATGCCGTGGAGATGGAAGAGCAGGTGTGAAGTGCTTAGACTCGTTGACATTTAAGCCGACAGATATTTTGAGCGTTTCCTTTTGATTGGGGAGCACTTCATACCTGGATGAGATTCTAATCAAAATTGCTTTCGGGTGTCAGAAATGTAATTACAAAGGGAGAAAATCAAATTTGATGTGGGTTTTGCATTTAGTTATTGTTCAAAGAATCTCAGGCATGTTTGGGGCATTCTTTTAATCTCTCTCAAATAGCCAATTATCACGCTGAGCAATGTTTGCATAGAAACATGAAAGTCACCTCAAAATTCCAATTTCATTTAACATTTGATAAATATTTATTTCATAAATGAGTTATTATAACCCCTCCATGCTCTGGCAGCAGAACACAGAACAGTGCATTTCTAATCCATTTGTTCTATTCATTTTTTCCTTCCTTTTTTATGTGTCATATTTAAATGGCACTTTGGACATTTGTTTTATGATAAATTGAGACTAAATAGATTTTACTTTTTATGAAGAAAATGTAAAGGGTGCTTGTCCATGCAAATCTTGCTATGCTACGTTTCTGAGATTTTTCTAAATATGACTTGGGTTCTTTCTTTAGTGTAAGCCTATTTATTTATTTTTTTCACATTTTATCGTCTGCCAGGCAAAAATTGTTAGTCTGATCACTTAGACAAGTAATATCAAAGCTCTATTTAATAAACCGTGTGATTTGAGGCCTCATTTACTGTACATACAAGCAGCTGTAATACAAACAGCATGGAGTTACACAACAAATTGAATATTTAGCTTTTTCAAAAGTACGAGAACAGCATTAGCATGCAACAGTAATAATCACTGTTGTCACTAATCAAAAGACTTGTAAGTTTTATTTTATTAGCCAGATATGTAATGGAATTTGTTAGCAAGAAAGAATGGGATCAGGCCGTATTAAATTTGAACTGAGAAAAGAAACAGGATGCAGAATTAGATTTGTGAATCTAATAAAGTAGAATTAAAACAAATTGGACTTCGGAGAAATTCATATAACTGTATTTTTTAAATCTAGAATAGCAAAGTTTGTCAAGACAAGCCATGTTAAGATTACATAGCATACTTTAAAAAAGAGAAAATATTGTTGCATAATTAATATACTTAAGTGTAAAATTTAAATTTATATATTAAAATAAAATGTAAAAAATAAAATATATAAAATAAAATTTATATTACAATTACAATATATATCAGAAATACAATGAAAGCTGAACTTGTTTTGACTAGCTTATAGGACTTAAGTGCAATGTTATATGTAATTTTATAATTCTTTTGTATTTGAAATATGCTGAAAGTGTACTGCGATATGTACTGACAAGCATTTATGGTAAACTAAATAATACTTTAACAGCATTAGCCTGCACCTCTATTTTAGAATGATACAAAATTGCACATTTCATAATAAAAAATAAATAAAAACACATCTGACTTTTGATTCTTGCTATGATACTGGTCATAAATGGAAATCTCAAAGACACAGTCTTAGACTCTGGTGTCAGAAGTTGTGGTCCATCTTGTGTGTGTTTTAGAGCAGATATTTACCGGAACCCCCTTGCACAGATACACTCTCCCTCTCCAGACGGTTGTCATGGTTATATCAAAGCTCAGCCTGAAAACTTTGATCAATTATTAACTGTGATAGAGCGAGACCGAGGTAGAGAGAGAGAGACTGATGCCCTGATGAGACACTTGTGCTTTCCCTGTTTTAATTGGCATCTGTTGTATCCAGATTGTAACGAGAAGGATTTCCATATCCAAATGCATGCTTTATTCATTCTCATCTGGGTTCAGGGATGCAGAATCGCAGCTTAGAAATAACAAACCAACACTTGCAAGTTAATGTGAGGCAGAACAGCAGATAAAGACTCATTCATGGTCTGAGTCACAGGAAGACGTCTTTTGCTTCGTTGAGATGAGACATTTAGCATTTGAATCTGTATAGTAAACAAAGTCGAAGCTACAGATCTGGCTAGCAGCTTGCGCTGTATGCAACAATGTCTTTATTTTTACGCACACTGTGCTTGCGTTCGCCAAATATCCTCTATGACTCAGTCAAAAGACTTTATAAGTAGTGGAAATTATTTGTGAGAAATAAGGAATGGGATCAGGCCACATTAAATTTGAACTGAAAAAAATGAAACCGATGCAGAATTGCAATTCAATTTTAATTCTATGTAGAATGTAGAATTAAAATGAATCAGAATTTTTAACTAGTTTTTTTAACTAGAATAGCAAAGTATGTCAAAACAAAATTTGAAATGGCTTGACAAAGCCTTGTTTGATTGTGTAAAAAATGTAAGGGGGAAAGGGAAGTGGTGTGTGGCCAAGTATGGTGACCCATACTCGGAATTTGTGCTCTGCATTTAACCCATCCAAGTGCATGCACACAGTAGTGAACATACACCCGGAGCAGTGGGCAGCCAATGTTGCGGCGCCCGGGGAGCAGTTGGGGGTTCGGTGCCTTGCTCAAGGGTCTCACCTCAGTCATGGTATTGAGGGTGGAGAGAGTGCTGGTTATTCACTCCCCCCACCTACAATCCCTGCCGGACCTGAGACTCGAACCCACAACCTTCGGGTTACAAGTCCAACTCTCTATCCATTAGGCCACGACTGTATGTCGATACACTTTAGCAGAGTACTTATGCAAATAATATACTTTCAAAGAAATATATTTAAGTATGAACTGAATGTAATGTTTTCAGGCATTTAATGCCATGGTAATTGCAATTAAATAAAAATGTATTATACGTTAGATTCATATTAGATGCAATTAGCATAACTTGTTTTGACCCACTTAAGTAGGACTTAAGTTCATTTAAGCACATTATATGTAATTTCATGATTACTGTACATGTTCCATGAAGATATTTAGTAAATTTCCTACCGTAAATATATCAAAAGTTAATTTTTGTTTAGTAATATTCATTGCTAAGAACTTCATTTGGACAACTTTAAAGGCAATCAAATTTTTTTTTTTTTGCACCCTCAGATTTCAGATTTTCAAATAGTTGTAGCTCAGCCAAGTATTGTCCTATCCTAACAAACCATACATCAATGGAAAGCTTATTTATATTTTAACCCTTAAAAAAATGACCCTTAATCAAAATAAGTGTAATTCTTTAAAATACAGTAAAGCTTATTAAAACATAATGATTTAAAATGTACTTTAAAGGGATAGTTCACCCATCATTTACTCTGTCATCATTTACTCACCTTCCACTTGTTCCAAACCTGTATGAGTTTAGAATGTTGGTAACCAAATACTTGACGGTAGCTATTGACTTCCATAGTATGGAAAAAAATACTATGGGAGTTAATGGCCACCGTCAGTGCACGCTTAAGTTTGTTAAGAAACTTAGTAATAACTCTCTTAAAGTACAAGTAAGTGGCCTTTTATTTCATTAATATTGTATTATATTATATTGTATTATATTATCTGCAAGTACAGTTGTTAAATACACTTTTAAGAGTTGAAGTTCACTACAAGTGCACATTCAATAGTTAAGTGCATTTATTTTCACAAGAGTAGATAGAGTGTAGATACAGTAGTTTAACGTCCTTATGAAGTGTAGGCAAATCTATTCAAATTCAAAGACTTGTGAACTGATAGGTACCCAATTCTTCAATTCTGATTTTTTAGCCCAACCCTGTACCGTTATGTCAGACCCAACAAAAACAAAATTGTCCTCGTGTCCAACAGCAGTGAGAGAAGGAGCATCTTGACCCTTTTTTTAAGTCAGCGTTCAGTATTCTGGTCCAGAGACCTGCATAACCTTCAGCCCCGGGGACTTTAAGAACACAGATGCCTCCGTCACGTCAAGCGTCTTCAGTTCCTCTCGAAGGCTGCTTCTTCGAGGCCGTGCGCTGAATGAAAACGCCTCAGCTCTCTGGAGATGCCAAGAGAGACTGGAGCAAGGAAACAATATGGTTCTTTGAGAAATTTACTAGACTGATATGAAAAGTGATATCTGACAAAAATATTATTATTAGCTATTCCTAGTAACTACTGGTAAGACGGACCCAAAGTGGTCATCAATTTTAAGACCAGCACTGTGTCATTTAGTTCTAACTTTACCAAAAATAAAAGCATGCATGTCTCTCCTAATTAAGTGTTTCTGCTGATCGTTACCAAGGGCACCATTTCAGTGTGACTGCATCTGTGGCGTGCGAGCAGTCACCCCCTCATTTGTGAATCACTTCCTGTTGTATTTGTCACAGTGAACTGCGGCACGAGAGGTCTTTGGTTACAGCATCACTGCAGTTCCTTTTTCTGGGCCATGAGATACTGTGTTTCTGTGCCGATTCCATCGATCCTTTATTGATTATGACTTGCTCAAGTGAAGCTTTTACATCCTGCAAGCTTCAGTTAACTTTTTCAAAGGTAGTAGGCTAATTATGACTGTCTTGATGGGGTTTTTTTCTCTTTCCTTCAGTGTGATCCAGGAGAGGCCACTAAACTGCTGTATGACTTGCTGTACACAGAGCCCATAAAGATCGTCTTGATGCCGGGTTGCAGCTCTGTGTCAACGCTTGTGGCCGAGGCGGCACGCATGTGGAACCTTATAGTGGTGTGTTTGCTTTGTGCACATCTCTGTCTGAAATATTTACATCTGCATTGTTGATCATTGGTTTCTCCATTCACATGGATTTGACTGTAGAAAGTTAGAGAGTTTCGTATTGGGAAGTAAAGGTCATTGCACACTGAGTCCGAAATTTTCACACTTTAAAAAATAAATACGACCTCACGTTGTCAATCACGTTTACACACTGCCTCCGAAACTTTCGTCCGTCATAAAAAAAAATTCGTATCAGGTTCGATTTTCTGCGTTTTCAGTCCTCCTGTTACGACCTCTAGGGGTTAGCCGTAACAGAAAAAGGAAACGTAGTTCACACCAGAGAGATGCCAAATAAAGAATTTTATTTTCTGTAAACGGGAATCTCTTCAGGGGCAGACAAGGCCAAAACAATAAACAAAACGAACTTTCTTTTGATAACTAAATAAGCTCAACCGAAAACAAAGAAAACAAAATACAGACCAGCTTCCCTACCTCCCTCAACCATAAACAAAGTGAAAAAATATACATTAAATAAAACGGCGTCTAGCCCCCTACATCCCTTAATTTGGCAAACGTGTATTTACAAGAATATTTACAGGGTTTCAGGGCGTACACAAAGCAGAATCAGAATCCAAGTCGTAGTCAAATCAGGCAGTGTTCAGATAAACGGGAGATATAAAAATTGATCACAGGACAACAAACACTCAACAAGTTACTACACAGAATATTTCTCTCTCTGGTACGAGATCCGCAACAATCAATCAAAATTCTAGCAAACACGACGGCACGAAGTCAACGAGGCTCAAAGGCAGCAGACGAGTGTTTGGGGAGGTCCTTATATCTGGGAAAGGCGCATAGAAGGACCAATCACCACCTCCAGCTGGTTAACAGAGGCCACACCCACCTGGAACACAAACATGTCTACACACCAGAGCAGAGAGAACAAATATATACAAAAACAATTTAGATGCATAGAATCTCTCAAGTTCATAACACCTCCATATATTCCTGATTAAACAAAATGGTAAAATGATAAAACAGTTTCACTGTCTTTAACTGCAACTAGATTAGAGATGTCAGTGCAAAAGTGCTACATAAAACAAGCTGTTCTGTGTTGTTTTTGGGTCAAGGAACAAAAAGAATTTGGACTTGTGATCTTACTGACTTTCTGTAGTTTGTTGACACTTTTGAAGAAGCTTACAAATTAAAACTGTCAAAAGAGGCTCTCAAGGAAGTCAGAGAACCGAATGAGAAAGTGTGAAAGTGAAAAAAAGAAGAAGAAGAAAATACACAAGATACCCTTAGCAATTTGACAAAATAATTACGTTTTCCAATTATTCTCTTTCTATCTTCTGGCGTCCGCCGAGGTTTGCAGGAATTTGGAATGTAATGTTCTCAACACTGACTTTGTTCTTTTCGAATGAGTTTACTTATGTGGAAAAGTTGAGTTTGCTGCATATAATTTTGAAAAAGTTGGAAAAAATGAGTTTAATTTTAACAAATCAACTCTCTAGGAAACCTATAAGACTTCAGTTACGTTTTTGACAGATGGATTTGTACTGGATTTGTATGACAGTGATGCTCATGAAAAATGAATAACTGTTTATACGTGACAGTAAATCAACCCTGTTGAAAAAGAATTACACTTTTAGCATACCTTAAAAAGAGTTCTTGTTACAGAAATAATATACTTTAAAAGAATATACTGTACTTAAGTGCAAACTAAATGTAATGCTAATTGCAGTTAAAAGAAAATATATTATAGTTTAAATTTTAGTAAATGGAATTATCTGAACATTAGAGTGCATTTCTGACCAGTGCCTTTTGATCCTTATTCAGTATGTAATGCAGCATTTATGTCATTTCTATTGAAAGTTGATATCATCAAGTTGATATAAAATAACATATTTGTAATTAATGTATAAAGTTGCAATTGAGTACATTTAAAATATATTAAATTAAATGTAAAATAGCATAACACACTGCAATGTGAAAAGTGATAAGTTGACTTAGCTTAAAAAAATTGAGGAAACCCGTTGCCTTAAAATTAAGTAACTAAATAATTTTAAAAAAAGTTACTTAGAAGTCTACCTAAAAGTTACCTAAAAGTCACTTAACTTATTTTTTAAATTATTGTTTACTTAATAATTTTAAGGCAGTGGGGTTCCTCAGTTTTTTTAAGCTAAGTCAACTTATCACTTTTTACATCAAATACTGCTTTAGTATGTTGTCAACATATCAAATGAAGTGTACTTCTTTAAAGCATGAAAATATTATTAACACATGATGCCTTAAAATGTACTTTAAAGTAAAAGTAAACTGAGCTGTTTTAAGAAGTAAAGTATTACTTTAAAAAAGTTATTTTAAGATGTCCTTGTTACAGTGTAATTATACATTTAAGTACCGAGTAATATTAATTAACTAGATGTACTTACTATATGGTTACGATTAGGATTAGGGTTTGGTTTAGGGTTACTTGCATATAATTATGCATAATTTATTGTTATTATAATAGTAAGTACATGTAACATGTGTAACAAGGAAACCTTAAAATAAAGTGTTACCAAAATACTTTAAGATGTGAAGTAGCCTACACATTTAATTATTTTTGCTTGAAATACAAAGGTTTATTTCTGAAGCAGAAAGCAGTTAGCATTCCTATGTTGTGCCTTTCTAAGTATTGACACGTCAAGATTGGATGTAGAAACAGATTGGCTTATTTATTCAGGTTTCTGGCTTCACTGGGTTGACATTTACCCTTCTTCCAGTGTGTGCAGAAATCTGACTCATATTTTTGCTGTGCTTTTGCTTTGTGTTTCGCTCTTTTCAGGAGTATCAAATAAGGTCAACCATATAGCGTAGAGTAAATCTTTCCAGTGTGCTCTCTCTATCCTTCCACCTTTTTAAGTGCTGTCTCTCTCTCTCTCTGTCTCTCTGTAGTTTTCATACGGCTCCAGTTCTCCAGCTTTATCCAACCGCCAGCGCTTTCCCACTTTTTTCCGTACGCACCCGTCAGCAACTCTGCATAATCCCACACGTGTGCGGCTCTTCCAGAAGTGGGGATGGACAAAGATTGCCACCATCCAGCAGACCACTGAAGTCTTTACCTCAGTCAGTCCTACATCCAAAACATTCTTATTTATCGTACTCTGTATATTCATGCTGTGCTTTTCCAATTGCTACCAGGTTCTGAAGAATTCTGGTGCCAGATAAGATTTTGGTTGATAGTGAAACCATAAATACAGCTCACTGTGTGAATTGCATCTTGCCACTTTACTTAGTTAGAAACTTTAAAGGAATGGTTCACTCAAAAATGAAAATTCTGATTAATTACTCACCCTCATGTTGTTCCAAACCCGTAAGATCTTCGTTCATCTTCGGGACACAAATTAAGATATATTTGATCAAATTCGAGAGCATTCTGACCCTACATACACAGCAACGCAACTACCACATTCAAGGCCCAGAAAGGTAGTAAGGACATTGTTAAAATAGTCCATGTGATATCAGGGGTTCAACTGTAATTTTATGAAGTTACGAGAATAATTTTTGTGTGCAAAGAAAACTAAAATAAAAACTTTATTCAACAATCCCTTCTCTTCCTTGTCAGTCTTTGACGCACGTTCTATTTGACTATTTTAACGATGTCCCTACTACCTTTCAGTTGCGTTGCTGTCTATGCAGGGTCAGAAAGCTCTCGGATTTCATCAAAAATATCTTAATTTTTGTTCCAAAGATGAATGAAGGTCTTAAAGGCTTGGAGTGACATGAGGGTGAGTAATTAATGACAGAATTTTCATTTTTGGGTGAACTAACCCTTTAAACAGAAACTTTAAGAAACTCAGAAACTGCAAAAATCCCCATGAATTTACATAGAACGCTTGTTTTATTTAGTGTTTAGTGACTTGACATGCTCAGAAGAAGGAAGTAGACTAGATGGGCCAGTGTTATTACAAAACACCAAAATATTCATTGACCACCCAAAGAACTAATAATGAGGGGAAAATGTAGTAAAATCCATCCAACCATGTGCTCCTCTTGGCTGTGTGGAGCACCTACAGCTCTGCGTATACTACCATTAAAAAAGATCTTCTCTGTTTTTACAGCACACACAATGTAGTACATGCTTTGCAAAGAGGCTGCATCACAGTATTGTAATGCATTTCACATGCAAAAAAGTCTTAAACACACAGCAACAAAAAAACGGCATAAAAATTTGAAAGGTCACTAAGAGGATGGAAATGGAAAATGGTCATAAAAAATAAATTATGACTGTGTTTGCACAAAAAACTTTGATGAACACTATAAGTAGACCTCAGGGGGAAATTAAATGTAAAAAGAAAATGCTATGACCCCTTTAAAGGAAGTAATTTTCCAGAAAAGTGGTTTCCTGTGCGTCTTAAAACTGTTAGCGAGCTTAGCTGCCCCTTTACTCTAAGGTTAATGCCTCAGAGTGAATGGCAAAGACCGTGGTTGATTATTCTCTCCTTAAGTGATGAAGGACTCTTAAAGTCATTTTTCTTCATGTTGGCTGCTAGGAATATTGACCAAGTCATAAATCTCTTGTGCATCGATTCAGTATTGAGCTAGTGTAATTCCGCTAGGCTAATGATCCCCCTCCATCTCTTCACCAGCTCATCTCTTTTTCTCATTTACTTTCATCCCAGTCCTTCTCTCCTGTTCACATCCTTTTTCTTTCTCCATATTTCACCATTCATTGATGTCGGGTGCCTCGTTGGCACCTTTTCAAAAATACTCTGCCTCATATAGCACTCCTGAGTGAATATATGCTATTTTTATATTATAGTTAACTACTTTTATTTTTATTGATAGTTATATATTGAAAGAATCATGAGTATATCTGTTCATTTGTTATATATGTAATATTTTGATTTTAACTATTTATTACATTTTAATTATAAGTATATTAAGTTTTTATTATATTATATACATCAGTTTTTATCTGTTATATTAGTGTTACTGATACACTGTTATAGTTGTTAATAGTTTGAATGAATTTTAGTTCAAATTTTAGTAATTTGTTGTGTGTTTTTGGCATTAATATTACTATTTAAATATGTCTATATAGTTTTCTTTTGAATTTTAGATTTAGTTAATTTTATTTTTAGCAATTTTAGTATAAACTAAACAAGAAACTGAGATATGTTGCTTTGGAAACTAACTGAGATCAAATTAGTTCATTTTATTTAATGTAATGAAAATGTTTTTTTTTTGTTTTTTTTAAATGCGTTTGATATTTTTGGATAATAATTTTGTTTCCGGAGTGCACTTATATCGGCTTAAAATGGGTTTTGGAACAGAACTCATATCTCCATCTTTTTTTCCATTCACCTTTCTAATCTGGACTGTTTTCTTTTTCTCTATTTCCTTTACTTTGTCATTTTTTACTTTGGTGTGCACTTTGACCATTCATCTCATGGCCTCCTTTTGTTCTTCTCTTTCACTCGCTCCTTGATCTTTTCATGTGCGCTCTTCCTTTCTGTCCTCCGCTCTCCACAAACATCAGTCCTGTCCTGTCACTCCTGCTGTCTCACCGCTCTCTCTTTCTCTCTGCAGACTTTGGATGATCTGGAGGAGCGTGTGAAGGAGGCCGGCATCGAGATAAGCGTTAGACAGAGCTTCCTCACGGATCCCGCAGTGGCTGTCAAAAACCTGAAGGTGCTTTGATGAAAAATTCACCAGCCGCTCACTTCCTCTCCTCAGCCCGTGTCGGGTAGCTAGCAGGCAGAGCGCATGAAAATCTTATGTGAAATAAATCAACACTCTGAAGGATCGGTCCCCTCTGTCAGATCAAGTGACTGTTCGGATACCGTCTCGGTCGCTGCTGACAGTTATTATTGAATAGTTAGACAGCATTTTTATTGTAAAATTATATTGCATAAAGATCTCATGAGACTGTCTTTTTAAATGCTTGGCTTAAAATATTTTGGCATATGCCTAGCCTTATATAATTCAGCCAAATATAAAATCTTAAATGCTTTTAAAGGTCAAGTGTGTAATTTCACTGCTACAATATTTTCTCCTTTCACATTAATATGCAGAGAGAACTATAAGGAATCCTGTCTTGAAAATGTTTAGGAAAGCTTTTTGAAAATGGTCATTATTTTTTCTATTCTGTTGGGTAATGCATATTGTTCAGAAATAACACACTTCAACTTTAAAGCATTATATAATAAAGCATAATATAATTATATATATATATATATATATATATATATATTTATTTATATATATTTATTATATAATATATATTTTTGTAGTTAGTGTTAGTATAAATTAAAAAATAAATTAATAAACTGTGGTAAAGTCATCATTAATAATCATTCTTGCTATTTGTTGTCTGTAGCTATGTTTCCACCTATGCTGTGAATTTAATTTTAAAATCTGATTTTCATGCAAGCAACGTGTGCATAAAGCCTCAAGAGAACATAATTATCACTTCCAGGGAAAATGATGAAAAAAGCAATTGCAACTGATTCTCAAATATCTTTTATGCCTTTTCCATCCAGTGTTTTTATGCCGTTTCCATCCAGTGTTTTTATGCATGATCCCAAATTTGCATAAAACATGTGGATGTAAATCAGGCTAGTGACACATTGTGTGATGTTTCTGTCTTGTTTTCTTTTGTCTAATATGTCTCCAGCGTCAAGATGCTAGAATCATAGTCGGCCTCTTTTACGAGACTGAAGCTAGAAAGGTGTTTTGCGAGGCAAGTGACAATTACAGTTCTTTTTACAAGTACATCTGAACTGTCAATTTATTTATATCAGTTCAAAACAGTTCAGTTCGATGTTTCTACTCAGTTTGAGTTAACTCACTGTGGTTTAACTGAGATTAAAATATTGAATAAGATTATTGCTTAAGCACAAACCTTCAAAACATGGTGTCATCTTTGGCAGGTCTTCAAAGAGAAACTCTATGGTAAGAAGTACGTATGGTTCCTCATCGGCTGGTATGCAGACAACTGGTTTAAGATCAAAGATCCAGCCATCAATTGCACAGTGGAGAACATGACGGAAGCCGTGGAAGGGCACGTCACCACTGAAATCGTCATGCTAAACCCGGAGACTGTCCGCGGTGCCTCCAACCTGGTGGGTGACTAATTCAGACAAAGGCTTTTACATTAGATGATGCTTATGTTAAAACTGTCTATAAAAATCCCTCCACAGACCTCCCAAGAGTTCCTGGGCCAGCTGATGTCACGTCTCGGGGGGAAGAATCCGGAAGAAACGGGTGGATTTCAGGAAGCTCCGCTGGCGTATGATGCTGTGTGGGCTCTTGCACTGGCCCTCAATAAAACAGTGGCCCCGCTGAGGGCCAAAGGCTGGGCATTGGAGGACTTCAACTATAACAACAAGGAAATCACTGCTGAGATTTACCGAGCCCTCAACACCAGCTCGTTTGAAGGAGTGTCTGTGAGTTGATGAATAACTTTCCTGAAAAACAGGAGAAATAGCTGTCAGATAACAATGAGATAAAATACTCCAGACGATAATTTCCCAGACCTGTCAAAGAGCCTTTTAAATCTTAAACTCGTAGAGACACTCATCAGTCTCAGATGATCACATTTTTATGATAACAATGAATCTGAGTTCAATCTCATTATAGGATGATTCAGCCTTTATTTTCCACAGATTTTTGCCTTTTATACCTCTGTTTTCATGATGAGTCACAAATGGATTTCAGAAATGGTGATTTTGTATTTATGTATCGTCTTCAACTTTTTATATTTATGCATCTGTGTTTCGTAGGGTCATGTCGTGTTTGATGCTCAAGGTTCACGTATGGCCTGGACTCTCATTGAGCAACTGCAAGGTACAAAAAAACTGAAATCCCTAAAACTAATGTAGAAGATAATGATAATAACAGTATGCACTTAACTGCTTTTAAAAGGGTCACTTCCTACATTTTTGTGGTGTTGTATAATGGTTCACTTGTGACAGAATAACCAATAAACACTTTTTCAATATTTTACGTAAATATATGACAGGTTTTTTTTAAGATTGTAATAACTGTGACATAATTTCTACCACAGTTGTAAATTAGTATTTTATTGTTCCCAGTCAACTGAATGTTTTTTTAGCTGTGATGTTTGCTTAGCTGGATAGAAAGAAAATTCCACCACCCCTTGAAAAAAAAAAAGTGCAATTGTATCGAATGTGCACTTGTATATATGTGAATACTTGTATATGTATATGAATATATTACATATACAGTGCTGAGTAGTAACTGATTACTTGTAATCTGGATTACGTAATCAGATTCCAAAAAATAACTAAGTACTTGTAATTAGATAATATTACATTTTAAAATATTCATAATCAGACAATGTTGCTTTTTATTGATTATATGATTACATATTATTCACACAATAGGAATAAATGTTTCAGAATTTATTGATTCTTCTTAACTGATCTTTTTAATCTTTTAAATTTTCCTTTGTAAAATAGACCACAACTTATTCAGAAGTCTTCTAGTTTTGTGGACATTCACACAAAGACCAGTCAGGTGGCTATAATTACACAGAACACTGAGACGCCACACAGTACTGGATTTATGAACATTTGCATGTTCACTGTTTTCTAACGTTGGTAAAAGGTCATGTGACAAAGCCCAGTTTGTGAAACCTAGATGTTTTATGCACTTCATGTTCTTAATAACAAAAAATGGAATGTTTTTGCTTTCTCTTTGCATTTTTATAGCAATATGGTACAAGATTTTCCTATTTAAATCAATGTGATAAAGGAGTTAGGTCAAAAATAATCCAAAAGTAATCAGATTATATTACCTAAAATGTATAATGTAATGGATTACATTACTAACTACAATTTTGGTCATGTAATTTGGAATCAGCAACGGACTACAATTTAACAGTAATCTACCCAGCACTGTGTATATATAATATGAATCATAAAATAAAAGGCCAACTAAGAGTGTTAATGAATGCACAATTTGATTTGTGGTGGAAATTACACTGTGATGGGGGACAAAATGACAAAATTCTCCTATGATGTATGAATGTCCATTGTTTGACATTGTTTGTAGACAAATTAAACTAGTGAGAGTGTGAAAAGTGACTTTATGTTAGAAATAAAATGTCTAAAAGAAACTTTCTAAAACACCATAGGGCCTAAACTGCCTGTAGTTAAAGAAAAGCCCATTCATCCTACTTCGTCCTCATTACTTCACTGTGTCTGCGGTCGTATTTTAGTGTTAAAGATTTCTGAATGACCCAAATTTCCTGTTTAGTTTCAATGAATGGTCTGGACTGGTGAGAGAGTCTAAGTTTTGTGTTGCCAAAGTTTGTCTACATAGTACATCAAAGTCTTTGATTTCCAAAGAGCAAAGTTTTTCTACAATATGTTCCCTTTCAGATTAACTTTGATCAATGCAGTTGGGCTTGTTTTTTTTCGACCCATTGATGCAGCTCTAAGTCGACTACTTTTCCAGATTTGTCGAGTCAGGCATCTTTTGAAGCTTTCATTGCAGTGCTTAGTGCAAGCAAGTTTTCTTAATGTGACCTTTAGTTGACACATTGTTAATTACATGCTATATTTACACAAGAAACTTTTAATTCAAGCCTTTAAAAACATTACATTGTTCATTACATTGTCTATAGTACAACGTGAATTCACAGACAGATGAGGGTCTCTTTGTTTTGGGTTAAGGCTGACGAAGATGGTTTCATATACACTTTTCTTTCAGGCTTTTCTCGTCTTTCATTTAACTTTTTATTTTTTTTCCCCCTCAGGTGGGAGCTACAAGAAGATTGGATACTATGACAGCACAAAAGGCAACCTGTCCTGGTACGGAAACGACAAATGGATCGGTAAGAGAAACCAGCCTTTTTTTCTGCATGTCGGGACAGCTCTGTCCATTCCATTCCCGTCACCTTTCACAGCCACGCTCGGCCCGTCGAGATTGAGGCTTACCAGTATTGATTTCTGTTAGCTCAACAAAGCCCTGTCGCGCTCTTTAATACATCGCTAACAATTAGCTGTCCTTTCTGGTAGAGGAGGCCATACAGGCCCAGGGGAGCGGAGAAGTGGAGCTCACTCTGACCTTTGTGGAGCTCTGTGAATTTTCTAGATTGACAAACCGGTATTGATGAAAGAGATGTAAGGCACAGAGCGGATCAAATGAAAATGTGTGATGATGCTCGCCGATAAATGGGAAAGTACAACGCGTAGGAAAGAGTGTGAAATTGAAAAAGTAATTTAATCTTCTTGTGGAAAGGTAAACCAAGGTTTTGTTCAGACAGGCATCAAAAATCCAATTTTTTGACGTCTTCGACTCCAATCCATTAAGTTGTTTGCGGTCTTGAACAAAGGGTCAAGGTTTGACTAGTTAGCACGGTTCAGTTTGGCCGTGCTGGTGGCTCTAAAAAGCATTTTTTTCCATTGACAGTCATTCAAAATAGCTGTATTCTGTCCAAAAAAATTATATATATATATATATATATATATATATATATATTAGTACTGTCAAACGATTATTCGTGATTAATCACATCCAAAATAAAAGTTTTTGTTTACATAATATATGTGTGTATATTTATTATGTGTGTATATATAAATACACACACATGCATGTATATATTTATATATAACATAAATTATATGAATATAAAAATATACATGTAAATACATGTGCATATTTTCAAAATATATACTGTATTTGTGTGTATTTATGTACACAAGACATATACACAGGACACACACATATATTATGTAAACAAAAACTTTTATTTTCGATGCGATTAATCGTTTGACAGCACTAATATATATATATATATATATATATATATATATATATATATATATATATGTATATATATGTATATGTCTGTTTATGTGATTATTTTTTAAGATTATGATATCATTTTTCATGTTTTTGAATGAAGTCGCAAGAAATTTTAGGATTCTTTGAAGAATAGAAAGTTCAAAACAACATTTATTTGATTTTTTTGTGACAATGTAAATGTGTTTACGGTCACTTTTGATCAGTTAATGCATCTTTGCTGAATAAAAGTAATAAATTTGACATTTATGTTAATGTTAACGAAAATGAAATAAAATATTAGAAAACTTAAATGATTATTTCAGCTAGTTGCCAAATCTAAATCTTCATTTAGTTTAACTTGATGTAATTAACTAAAACTATATAGACATTACTATATAGACATTACTAAAACTTTAAAATTAAAATGAAACAAAAATAAAAACTAATTCAAAATATGAAAAAATGAAATGTCATAATATTTACCAGTCTAGTAAATTTGACTTGTCTTTTTTCCCTTTCTGCTGCTTATAATGTCAGAATAGCTGTGGGGAAAAAAATGTGCAACCCAATGCAAACCATATCTAAATGCTGTCTGAAACATGATTATAATCATATTTTTAGAAATATGTTTCAGTCTGAATGATCAGATTAGATGAAGTACTTTTTTTCCTCATTCAGGATGCTGTGTGATTGTACCGTCACACAAAGCGCAGTGTCTGTGAATGAATTCACTTATTTATGCTCACATTGACTGCATTTAGAGTGTACTGAATGAGCAAATGGGTGAGTGGTTTCACACTCAGCATATGCATGAATGTGTAAATAGTACAGAAATGCCTCTGATGCTTATGCTGTGTAATGCGCCTCGTCAAATCATTGCCAGTTTTCCATTGGCCTTTTTGGGCAGCCAGTCCTAAAAATGCAGCGTGAACAAAGCAAAAGAAACACTTTACTTTTAAAAGCGTCCTGTCAGGTGCAATGTCACCTTTAGAATAGCTTCGATAAAAAATTCATAGTTGTTGCTCAACTTGCTCCTTTTTCTGCATGGATGCCGGGATACTATTCTAGTGAATCATTAACAAAAGCACCAATCGGTGCCTCCCTATTACCCCACTAATTGGTTTTCTGCCAAGAGATGGGAATTGAATTGCCACCACCAAAATCCTGTATTTTCTCACCCAGGAGATACAGAGGCGATTATTTGCTGGATTTGCCCGGTCCTCTTCTGTGAGTCATTCTTGATTTAGGCTCTAATCAATCCTTCATGCTGTGATCCCATTGAGTGGATTCCACCAGCGTGACCGTAACAAAGCAGCGCTGCCCTACATTAGACGAGTAATGACCTCACACTTCACTAGAACTTGTTTTCTGAATGGCTACAAGGTGAAGATCAATGCTACAGGCAGAAATTTTGGAAAAAGTGAAAGATTATTATAGATGTCAATGTCAGCTTAGTGACTGAACACTGCAATTTACTCAATTTGACAGGGTGATTACAGTGTTTCCGAAGTGTGTGAAATGCATTCAGATTTGCAAGTTTCTGAAGGTTTTATTATAATTTTTTTTAAAGCACACAAGGTTGGGTTCTATGAAGTCAGAGAGTGTGTTTAGATACGTTAGCTACATATAAAGTTATTTATATAGTTAGTTTATATAGTTCATTCTTTTTCTGTGGGATGGGAGTTTTGTGGCTTTTAGTCCAATGGCTATTATTTTTGTACAATAATTACAGTAAATTATATGTATGTGTATATATATATATATATATATATAGATAGATAGATAGATAGATAGATGTGTGTGTGTGCGTATAGGGAGTGCCCTCCACTAATATTTATGGCACCTTGGTAAATATGAGCAAAGGCAGCTGTAAAAATTTGCATTGTTTATCCTTTTTATCTTTCGTTTCAAAATTCACAAAATTCCAACCTATCGTGAAGTAAAACAATTGAAAGTGGAAAATCTCTGTTAGTGAAATAAATGCTTTCTCTAGATCATGTTTGCCACAATTATTGGCACCCAATTATTGCAACGTCCTTTTCCCAGGGTAACAGCTCTGAGTTTTCTTCATACTGAATCTTTTCTTCCCTTTTCTTCATACAGAATCTCTCCAGATCCTTCAGATTCACAGCTCCATGTCAGTACTTCTCTTCAGTTCACCCCACTCATTTTCTGTAGGGTTCAGGTCAGAGGACAGGGACAGCCATGGTAAAAGATTAATTTTGTGCTCAGTGACCCATTTTTGTGTTTATTTTGATGTTTGTTTTAGATTGTTGTCCTGGTGGAAGATCCAAACATGGCCCATTATAAGATTTGTAACAGAGGCAGTCAGGTTTTGAATTTTTATCTGTTGGTATTTGATAGAATCGATGATGCCATGCATCTGAACAAGATGTTCAGGACCTCTGGCAGAACAACAGGCCCACAACACTAAAGATCCGGCAGTATATTTAACCGTGGACATAGGGTACTTTTTTATCCCTGTTTGTACTAAACTCATCTGGTGGGTTTGATGCCAAAAAGCTCTTTTTTCAGTTTCATCTGACCATAGATGCCAGTGCCATTTGAATTTCCTGTTGTGTCTGACAACTGAATATGCTGGAGTTTGTTTTTGGATGTTTTGGCTGTTTGATATATATATTTTTTTAGGTTTCTGACCCCAAGACTCAACTAATCTCTACAATTCTACAGCTGTGATCCTTGGAGAGTTTTTGGCCTCTCAAACTCTCCTCCTCACCGTGCATTAGGACAATATAGATGCACGTCCTCTTCCAGGCAGATTTTTAACATCTTTAGTTGATTGGAACCTCTCAATTATTACCCTGATGGTGGAAATAATGATTTTCAATGCTTTAACTCTTTTCTTACAGCCACTTTCTTTTTTTTTTGATGCTCAACAATCTTCTTCTGCACATCAGAACTATATTCAGGTT
This sequence comes from Tor tambroides, assembly GCA_021397915.2. Classification (NCBI taxonomy): domain Eukaryota; kingdom Metazoa; phylum Chordata; class Actinopteri; order Cypriniformes; family Cyprinidae; genus Tor; species Tor tambroides. The sequence continues at coordinate 23,335 of JAFVLL020011276.1, forward strand.
TTACTCCTTGTGATGGATGATTAAGGGAATTTGGCCTTTGTGTTCCTCATATTTATAATCCTGTGGAACAGGAAGTCATGGCTGGACAATTTCATGCTCCTAGTCACCCTGGTGTGCTAAAAAATGTAAATATGAATGGGAATATACTTCAGAGATATTTTACTCATAAGAATTTCTAGGGGTGCCAGTAATTGTGGCCAACATTCATTGGAGAAAAATATTTATTTCATCATGAGATTTTCTCCCCACTTTCAATTGTTTTACTTCAATGATAGGTTAGAATTTTGTGAATTTTTTGAGTGAAAGATCAAAAGGATAAACAATGCAGATTTATTTTCACAGCTGCCTTTGCTCATATTTATCAAGGGTGCCATTATTAGTGGCGGGCACTATAACTATATATATATATATATATATATATGATAATTTTATAATTATTTATTGTAATAATTATTCCTATTATATTTCAAAAACTGTGGCACTGTAAATATTTTGCTAAACATTTTCTTGGGCTCCACAAAAATAAAGAAAACTACGAGTTTTGAATGACACAAGGGTGAGTAAATGACAGAATTTTCATTTTTGGGTGAACTGAGTAATGAATTTAAAATAAATTACATCTGGTTTAATTAGAATGATGACAGGGCTGTAGGCTTTGCACAAGACTTTGCATTTTTCAGTAACCCCTTAATTATTTTCAGATAATTTTGCAGAATCTGCAGATGTGACGAGCAGTGTGCGCACGTTATGCAGCGCTGCCGAATTCACTGTTATCTACTGCATATTAAAGAATCCCGCACCGCTGACTCTACAGCGCTAGATGAAGTTTCCCAGCATGAAATAGAGAAGAACCTCCCCCCTTCTCTCTCTTATTCTTGCTGCGAGAAGTTCTGTCCTTTTCTTCCTTACACAACACAAACACACTATTAGCATCTTGACACGTGTGTTCACTCTGATCCCGTGTCCTAAAGCAATAAGACACGGCATTAGGGAAACCCTAAGACCTCATCAAACGACAACCAGATTACCCCAACTATGCAATATGTATGAATATGGATGAGCATTAAACTTCTTTTACAGAAATCCGACCTTCAGGGGGTTTTATTATTCAAGCGCTCTGCACGACGAATCGAGATGACTTTCAACTCTCCCGATGTCCGTAATGGGGCAATTTGCCTAAGTGGTTCGACAGCACTTGAAGAAAGTTCGGCGCTCAGGCAGAATGTGGTAGAAACAGGGGGCTCTTGGGTCATTTGACGCCATCACGGCGATTAAGGGAGAGAGAGAGAGAGGAGAAAGTGTGCAGTGAAGCTCGGTTCTATCCCGTTTTCCCAGTCTGATGGCCTGGAGGGAGCCTGCGGCTACGGATTAATGGATGGAATTGCAACTGAAAATAAGTCCACATTTGTAACACATGACTTTCGTCATGTTTGCTGATGATTGGCATTCCGCTTTCCTGTTACCCACCATGCAGCGGAATAAACACAATTGTTATGGTGTCAGAGCAATTCCGTCATTTACCTTGACAAGAAAATAAACGTGTTATTCAGAACAGCACCTCGAATGCGGTGATTCTTAAAAAGAGTTCTGTCGCTATTTACTCACCCTTGAGTCGTTCCAAACCCATATACTTTTACTTTTTTTTTTTTTTGCTGTGGAACATAAAAGTAGAACTTCTTTGAAAAAACTTTTTAAAGCTCTTGTCATACAATGACTTTCAAACTCCAAAAAAGAACAAATAAGTAGTTCATGCTGTATTTCAAGCCTTAAGGTCCTTGCACACTGTGAGTCCGAAATTTTGGTATGCGTTTTTTCGTATTCATCATCCTTTCTTATCAAACTGCTTGCTACGGATGCAAAAATGCAGAAAATCGAACCTGATCCGAATTTTTTTATGACAGACGAAACTTTCGGAGGCAGTGTGTAAACATAATTGACACAACATGAGGTCGTCTTTTTTTTTTAATGTGCGAAAATTTCAGACGAGAATTTCGGACTCAATGCGCGGAGACCTTTACAGTAGTTTTGTGTAAAACTGACCAAAATTTAAGTCATTATTTACTGATAATTTTCAGTGCTGCATGTTTTTGCGTAAATCTGTTACACACAAAAAAAAAACTATTGTAATGCTTTTGTGATGTATTTGTTGTGTTTTTTTTGTCCTTTTCCTTTAGTTTTAGTTTTACTTCATGTTACCATGCGGTTTAATCTTTTCCACTAATGCCTGCAAAAGGATTCATGTTTACTCAAATTGCAAATATGGATTATAAAATAATGACAAGAAAACATGTCTTTCTACTGAGTTGTTCTCATAAGCTGCATGCAATAAACATACAACATCAGAATTATAGTTTGATTCATAATCAAATGATTGTGACTTATGATTCGATTCAATAACAAATTACTTTTTAAACCTGTTATTCTAAGGAACTGTTTAGAAAGACTTAAACCCAAGATAATGGTTTGAAGTTTTTGAGTCTGATGAATCATTCACTGAAATAGAATCAGTCAGGGTGGTTACTGAATCAACATATGACTCACTGAACAGTAAGAACTTAATTAATTATTTAATTAATTTAATTATCAATGTTGAAAACAGTATTTTTGTGGAAACTGATCATTTTTGATATTCATATAGCGATGTGTCATTAAAGGTACACATTATATACAGTATAAAATATATTTTTACTTCAAATTGGAATTTTAAAAAATTACTTTATTGGTATTTTGTGTGACAGTACAGATTTAAATAATGATAACAAGGTAAACAATAAGATAATGTCAATTATTGATCCCTTACACAATCCCCCCATTCATATTAACTATATATATATATATATATATATATATATATATATATATATTTGTATATCGATATATTTGAAACGCATAAATATTCTTGAAAACTCCTTTTGTGTTCTACAGAAAAAATTACAGTATACAGAGTCTCCAATAATGTCTACAACTGCTGTGACTATATAGCAGTTTCTCGTTAGTGTCTTGATATTTTGCAGCTGTGTATCATTGACTAACGATTATGGTCTTGTTATTTCACCGCAGCATTTGGAGCCATGGAAGCTGTATGCGACCGTTGCAGTTCTGCTGGCTATTGATGTTCTCTCTCTGCTTATCTGGCAGATCATGGACCCTCTGCACATAACTGTGGAGGTGTGGTGACACTTGATTTTTTTCTTGTTGTTACTGTGATTTTTATGATGTGTTTCCTCTGAGATGCCTTGGAAATTTCTGCCGAGCAAGCTCATGGAAGTAGGTGTTAATGGTGAAGGATTGTAGTGCGGTGCTCTGCTGCATTGACCTCAATCTCTGTCCTTTAAAGTGCTCTCGCTCGCTCTCTTGTTTTCTCGCTCTAAGCAGAAGTTCACTAAAGAGGCTCCTAAAGAAGATCTAGATGTGTTGATTCAGCCTCTTCTCGAGCACTGCAGTTCAGAGAAGATGAACACGTGGCTTGGTAAATATCCAGCACTCACTCACTCTGTGCACTCTTTTTAGTGCAGTATTTTTAATAAAAAAAACCCCATAATCCTGAATATTAAACTTTGTTGTGAAACTCAAGAATATGAATATGTCATAACGATAATAAATAAACTTTTTTTTTTGCATAATTTACTTTAATATTTTTCCTGTGCACTGTGCATTTGACACCCCTGGTCTATTTTCATTTTATTTATTTAAATATATCTAGGAGTTTAATTATCTATACGTTTGCTTCTCGTTCTACACTTCAGTGATACAATCTGTCTTTGAAATTTAAATTAATAATTTGTTATATGCTCAAGAGTTTTTTTCCAGTTCATTTTGTATTCCTCTCACCGTTTCACAACTCATTCTTTCCCTCTCTCGTTCTCTCTCTCTTCTCTATCTCTTTCTCGCACTTTTCCTCTTGCTCTGACTTCCTATCAGAGCGCCGCAGTGTAAAATTAAATTTTGTGGGTCAGTGCCCAGGTCTGGATCTCATAGCCTGACTCTCTCACACTGTACAGGAAGATAATATTACAGAGAAAAAAAACCTTCCCTGAACTCAAAACGAGATTAAACTCTTAATGTGACTTATTAGTCCCTCTCTACTCTCTCACTTCCTTTATCATTCTTCCTCTTTTTATTTACTTTTTTTTTTTTTTTTTTCTTCATTTCGATCAGAGCTTTCTAAAAATGGACATATAGACAGGACAGAGATCATCTATCTTCACAAACATGTCATATGTCACTTTTTAGATCTAGAAGGATTTTTAGCAACACTTTTATGACAATTAAGCACATTTTCAGCAGGTTTCATTACTGTAATATGGAAAAATATTTACTGTAATTGAGTATTCATAGGTAGCTATTCGTTGTGTTGCTTTTAATTTTTAATCTAAAAAGTCTTATAGCGTCAACCCAAAACCCAACAGACACAAGCATTTATGACACCACACAAAAATATCACAAATTATAAATTATGTTTTCTATTAGGTTTTATACATTATTGCTCAAAAGTTTGGGGCTGGTAAGAATTATTAATGTTTTTGAAAAAAGTCTCTCACCAAGGCTACATTTATTTATTCAAAAATACACTAAAAGCTAATATTTGAAATAACTGGTTTCTATTTAATATATTTTAAAATGTAATTTATTTCTGTGGTCAAAGCTGAATTTTCAGCATCATTACTCCAGTCTTCACTGTCACATGATACTTCAGAAATGGTGATGTTGTGCTCAATAAACATTTCTTATTATTATTATCATCGTTCAAAACAGTTGTGCTGCTTAATATTTTTTGGAAAATGTGATAACATTGTCTTTACTGTCACTTTTGATCAATTTAATGCATTCTTGCTGAATACAACTATTAATTTCTTACAAAATAAATTCTTACTTATCCCAAACATCTAAATGGTAGTATAGAATGTCATATTATTTATGATTTTAACAAATCAACCAACCTCACTGTTTCACTCCCAAAACCCCTAGTTTCTAATGTGCATCAGTTGAATAGAATCATTACAAAGACCTGGTTCAAATGTTAAAAAAGAGCCTACATTTAAAACCATCACATGTATCTCAAGTAGCACAGAAATAGAAATCACACAGTTTCCATGTGAGACAACCTCAGAGCTTTAAGAGCACTCACTATACTGAAAGTAATGCTTTCTCCCTTCAGGTGTGGTGTACGGCTACAAGGGACTTCTGCTGCTGCTGGGAATCTTTCTGGCCTACGAGACCAAGTCCATTTCCACGGAGAAGATTAATGACCATAGAGCGGTTGGCATGGCCATCTACAATGTAGCTGTAAGTCTGACTGCTGGCTATTTCTATATTCACAGCACATAATGTTCTTATAGTGTAGCCTAACCGTTGCTGACAGCCGGGAGAAACACATTTGACTGTTTCATCTAATATATAGCTATATATATCATATGAATATTATGAGTACTCTGCCCTTCCAGCCAAAACTATTCAACTATTATATCTTCCCCAGGAGTTTAACAGCCATAATATGTGACTCCTTTATAAATATATGACAGAAGGCTAAGTTAATTGTGAAACTGCTTATAGCACTTGCATAAGCAATATAAGCTGTCACCCGGGGCTGAAGCAGTTTCTGGGGTGGTATTGTGTTGCTCGTCCGTCTCATTGAAAATGAATTGTGACTCAGCAGGTGACTTTTTCCAAGCAGCTCCCAGTGTTTTACTTGCCACCCCCTCTCACTTCAAACGCTCTCTGTCTGCACTGTAGAAGTAGGATAAACAGTTCGCTCATGAAAAATGTCTCTTTACCTGCTAGAGGACAAAAATGAAATCACAAAGTTATTCAAATCACAAAATGTAATGTGTTTTTTCTTGAAAGAAATTAATACTTCCCCAATGATGCAATACATTGATCAAAAGTGACAGTGAAGACATTTCTAATGTTGTCTACAAAAGATTTCCATTGAAAATACATGTTGTTCTTCAAAACTTTCTATTCATCAAAGAATCCTATAAAATGTATCACAGTTTCTGCAAAAATATTAAGCAGCATGATTGTTTTTGACAATAATAATAATAAAAAAGTTTCTTGAGCAGCACATCAGCATAATAGAATGGTTTCTGAAGGATCATGTGACACTGAAGACTGGAGTAATGATGCTCAAAATTCAGCTTTACATCATAAATTACATTTTAAATTATATTAAAATAGAAAGCAGTTATTTTAAATTTTAATAATATTTCACAGTATTACTGTTTTTTTTTTATTGCATTTTTGATCAAATAAATGCAGTATTGGTACACATAAGAGACACCTTTCAAAAACATTAAAATAATCAGCCCCCAAACTTAAAAAAAAAGGGTATAATAGCTTAAAGTTGCTTAAAGTAGATTTTAATTTAGTGAAGTTATTCATAAAAATCTAACATTTTGTATTTACAATTAAATTCAAGAGACTTTTTGTTTTTTACTTTGTTTATAGCTAGTGATTTATTTTGTGTAGTAAGGTTAAAAAGTGTAAATATAAATTATACTGTGTGTGTGTGTATATCACATATTTATACGATTTACTTATTTTTATATAATTTAAATGAAATTAGTGTATTAAAATGATCTATAACCTACAATAACATCTCACTATTGACGTAATGCTAATTTTACTGTAAGTGTATTTATTTTTGCCAAAAACAACATGTTCGCCTTGTGTTTGAGCCTTTTTTTTTAGCACAGTTTTTGAATGAGGTGTTGATTAGTGGCGTTTTGTGCTTCGCTCTGAATTGCTCAACTGCTTGCAAACAGTTTGATTCCAGCAATAACTCCAAGTGCTTCGCAGGCTGATTTGCATAATTGCACCCATTTGCTCAAACTCAGACTAAAACATCCTAATGAGGAAACAAGTAACACTTCACTGGTAACGCAAACGCTTTACGTCAGTCCTACAGCTATTTTACATAAGATCAGATTAAGTCTCAGAACGGCACCATGTTTCTGCCATGTGTCAGGAATAACATGCCTGCTTTGACGCTACTTGAGGGTTGTTGGGTTGATCAAAAAACGAAGGATATATACTGTCTGTTTTACAGTGATGCAAGATTCAGAGACGAGTCGGTAAAAATGTCACCAGCGAGAGTGCAAATCTGATCTACGTACAGCAGAAAAAGTCTATTTTAGTTGAGTTGAGCTCTCAAATGTAACAAGCAGGCCATGTTTTTGTGACTGGTAGAATAGCACAGAGTAGCTCATATCGCTCCAGTGCTGTTGAGGTCGGAGAGGAAATAGACTTGTGGTACTCTAGATGTTGTTTTGACTCCGGACAGTCATGAGAGTCAGTTCATTGCTCGCTGTTATCTATCTGTTGAAGGTAAATACCAGTTATTTTTCCACACTGTTCGCCAGATATGACATCTCCACTCGTCGTATAAAATCTTCATCTCTCTGCCGCCTGCTGCGAGTGTTTCGACAAAATGACCTCTCTTTTTCATCAACAGTTCTTGCTCTCTTTCATTTCTCTCATGCTCCTTCCTTTTTCCCCCACTATCTTTCTCATCACTTTCTCAGTTCTCATTCACGCCGTTTCTGCAAGGCAAGTTAATTTTTTCTTAGTTAATTTATGCCCTCTAGTGGTGATGATAGTTTGGTACACAAAGGCCTTGTTTAGACAGCAAGAACACACACACACACACACACACACACACACACACACACACACACACACGTTTGTTTTTTTTATCTTTTACATATCTGACTCAAGTCCATTTAGATTTTTCTTTTGTTCGAATAGCAAAACAAACACATGAAATCTGATTTTTACAAACCCGATCAAGACCACATTTGTAATTGGTTTAAATTGAATTTTTTTTTTATTAATTTTTTTTTTTAATCACCTGCAAAGTGACAGTGACTTCTAAAGATCTTATTAGAAAAACTAAATCAGTTAAATCTTCACATCAATAATGTTGTTCTGTCTTTTAGTATTTGTATGTGCTTTTTATCTTTTGTTAATATTACTATTTAGTTTTAATTTATTTTTATTTCAGTTTTAATTTTATTTTTTTCTTAAACTTAATTCAGTTAGATGCTAAGCAACATTTCTAACTTTAATTTAATTTAAATTCTCAAGTGAGTCCTAACAATCTGGCTTAAGGTATATCTTTGCATTTTTAGTTATATCTTCACAGTTATAGATTCACATTATTAATGTTATTCTTTCTTTTTTTGATTCTATCTCCAGGTGCTGTGCATGATTACTGCTCCGGTGACCATGATCCTCTCCTCTCAGCAGGATGCTTCATTTGCATTCGCCTCTCTGGCCATCATCTTCTCTGTCTACATCACCCTCGTGGTGCTCTTTGTGCCCAAGGTACATGCACTCAAATAATCCCCTGCTTCATATCACTTCCACATTCACGCTGCTTTGTCTTTATGGCAGAGACCGATTTCTCATTTTGTCTGGTTTCGGTTCTTTCCCTTGCTGCAGTTTCGTTTTTTGTCACTGCTTAAGTGCATTAAGTTTATGTTTTGATCTCAGCAAGAGATACGGTTTCCTCAGAATAGTAAAGTGATCCATATCTTTCTTTTTTTTTAATACTTTTAATAGTTTTATCTTTTACACAGTGCTGGTCAATCACAGTATTATATTATCATTTTTAATTGAATTATTATGAATATTATGATTTATAAATATTGAATATTATTTGTGTTTTTAATCTTCAGTAATTTAGTTATTTTTATATTTTCAGTTTACAATGTTAATTTTAGTTTTTTATGTGTTTTTGTCTTTTTTTTTTTTTTTTTTAATAGTACTATTTAGGTTTCACTTCACTTTTAGTTTGTATTCATTTCCAGTTAATCATTTTAATGCCTCAGATTATTTCAGTTAGCATCCAAGCAACATTTAATTTTTTTAATTGAAACTTTTCATGTAATATTTCTACTTAATGTTATTTCAGCTTTATTTTTCAATTATTCAAAAATATTTTAATTAGTTTTGTTAGTTATAATAATAACCCTGCTTTGCGGTCTCTTCTCACATAAGTTAAATCTTGAATCAGTATTTCATGTCCATTTATTTATTTATCAGCTAAATAGCCATGTAATAAGCTAGATAGTGTACAAAAACAGATCTTTATCGCAGAATAAACCCTTCAGGGTGATTTATTTTGCGACTGGCTGGCTGTAAATGATTCCTTACTTATTACCCGTCCTCTCCTGCACAGCATCACCCATATGAACTATTGATTTCACTGACATTTCATAAATTCAGCGAACGTTCCCTGCGGTGTCTCATAGATTTTAACGGTCATTTCTGCAGATACGGCGTTTGATCACTCGCGGCGAGTGGCAGTCGGAGCAGCAGGACACGCTGAAAACTGGCTCGTCCACCAACAACAACGATGAGGAGAAGTCAAGACAGCTGGAGCGCGAGAACAGGGAACTCCAGAAGATCATTCAAGAGGCACGTGCTCCTTTTCTCTCCCTCCATCCGTCACTTCCTCATGAGCACACAGCTTGCGTCTTAATTAACACCATATAATAGATTAACAAATGAACACATGGAATGGGATCCCAGAAGGATAGAATGAATTATTGAAATGATATCCTACTCCTCCTTGTCTTTGACCTTCTGATTTGTTCATTCATTAAGGCCAGACTATGCTTTATATATGAGGAAATATACATGCTAGAGGAAATATCGAAAGAATAGTTCACCCAAAAATGGAAAATCATTTACTCAGCCTCATGTGGTCCCATACAGTGTCACTTACTTTCTTCTATGGAACAAAAATGGAGAAGTTTAGCAGATATATAAATATAAATACTGTTATTATTTTTTTTTTTGTGCAGAAGGAAGAAAGAGTGACGGAGCTGCGGAATCAGCTTGCAGAACGCCAGGCCTTGCGCTCTCGCAGACGCCCGTCTGTCCAGAACCAGAACCACAGCGTCCCGTCGTCTCAGGCCGAACCCCCCAGCTACTCCCCGGCAACAGACAAACAGTCCCTGCCTCCGTCCTTCTCCAATTCTTCCAACCTGTACCAGGGCGAGGGCAAACTGAGCCGAAACAACTGCCACAACAGCCGTCTGCCCCTGCTGTACAAATGAGTCGGGGATGGTGGAATCTCAAGAAGGCAATGTAAAGTTGTGTCTGTAGTTTATGTACTTTATTTTGAAGTCGTTGAGTTTTTAACTCCACTTTTGGATTCCTGACATTCCTGACCCTGACTTCCTAATTGTTCACTTTTGATAACTCCCTATCTCAGTTATAAAAGCACATTATTATTATTATTTTTTTTGTAATCCACTTTTTGCTCCAAATACTCTACCATTCAAAGGTTTGGGGGTCAGTAAGATATATATATATATTTTTTTTTTTTGGTTTTTGAAAGAAATCCCTCACCAAGGCTGCATTTTTTTGACAGAAAAAAAGTAATATTGTGAAATTATTACAATTTAAAATAACTGTTTCTATTTTAAAATGTAATTGATACAAAGCTGAATTTTCAGCATCATTACTCCAGTCTTCAGTGTCACATGATCCTTCAGAAATCATTCTAATATGCTAATTTGCTGCTCAAGAAATATTTATTATTATTATTATTAGCAATGGTGAAAACAGTTGTGCTGCTCATAAGTTTTGTGGAAACCGTTACATTTTACAGGATTCTTTGATGAATAGAAAGTTCAAAAGAACAGCTTTTATTTGATCTTTTGTAACATTATAAACATTTACTGTTAGTTTTAATCAATTTAATGCATCCTTGTTCAATAAATATATTTCTTTCTCAAAAAAAAAACAAAAAAGCTTACTCACCCCAAACTTTTGAATGTTAGTGTATAAGGAAACAAAAATTGTGTTGCACAGTCACTGAGTGAGGTGCTTTCAGACAATAGAAACCAGTGATGTCAGAAAATAGTATCTGCTTGTGCATTAATCAAACCTTCTGAATAGCACAAATACTAATTTCATATTGACTTGTCCTTTAGGTTATGTTGAGGCATTTACAATGGAAGGAGGATTTAAAAGCAAAAACTTGAAGCATTTTTAAAAATTAAAACGTGTGTATTATTTGAACTGTAAAGTTGTTTAAATAGAAATTTTACTGGATTTTTTGGTGTTTCTTTGTGAGAGCAACAGTTTATTATTCTAAAATCATGTAAACATGCATATCATGTGACTACTTTTGAGCAATGAGTATTTAAAACAAGCAATGAGTATTTAAATTTTTGAAAATGTCATAACTAGATCTCATAGAACTAAGTTTCACCCTAATTTTTTTTTTTACTTTTTGATAATCCAATACTTTTATAAATCCTTTTGTTTCATTGGGAATTCAAATGTTTGCTTTAAATGTTTAGGCCCATTGTAAATGCCTCACTATAAGCCAAGCCTTTCCTTGTTTTGAAGAAAAAGAGGGACAAATGGGGATCAATTTTGCTAATGAATATTGTGAATTGAGCTCAACTTGTATTAAACTTGTAATGTTCCTTTAAGAGAGTGTTAACGTAAAGGCCAGATAGACTGCTGTCCAAATGCTAGAGAGTGACTTAAATCAGGTTTGTGCTCTGTCATTATTGTGCCCTTGACCGTAGCACTTAAATCGAAGTTCTTCAAGGGGAACTGACTGTTTTTGCAATTGGACTTTGGTAAATCCCTTCGGATAAAGCGTCTTTTAAACACTAGGACAGGGGTGTTTAGGAAGGATTGTGTGGGTGCTGGAGCCAGACCCGGTCAAACATTTCTTTGAATTATTTTGTTGAGTGACAGCGAAGGAAGAAGAGTGTGTCTCCGTGCTTCGCTTAGCATCTGATGAGACTGTCACTTTAATGAGACAGACCTTGCATTGCACCAACAGACGGTATCAGATGAATTGTTCTCTCTCTCATCCAGTTCACAAAGGAAATGAGACAAGGTTTTAGCTGAACCTGTGATTTACTTACTCCTGAAGGTATTTGACCCGAGTCTGGTCGATACTCTATTTTCCTCGTATGCTTTTTCTCCTTTAATCCCTACGGCCGTGTGCCAGGGTGCTTTAATGGCTTTTCTGTCCTTGTCTCAACCTCTCCGACTCCCGTTTTTTACAACCGTAGTAGTAGAAGTGAAGTGGAGTGAAATGGAAAAGAATGAAAGAAGAGTTTGTTTTGGTCTGGACTGTACAAAACAAGCATCGGTTTGTTTTTTCCTCCTGTTATCGTGCAGTTGTGATGCAAGATTCTTCTGATGAAATCATTGCTACAGGCTTATTTGTTTGTCAGATCATCTGTGATGTTCGCGATTTGTGTGTTACGTCACAGTTTGAGTAAAAAACAAGCACAGGCCTCTTAAACAGCTTCTGTAGCTTTTGCACTTTTGGGCCAAATTTATCAAACAAACACATCTCACAACACACAACATTGTAAGATGATTTTTAATTCATGCATATTTATGTATTTATTTATTTTTTGGTGAGTACTCTGTCCAAATTATTGATTTTCTTTGCCAAATTCAAGAAATTGAAAATGAAACCATTACTTTGTCTGTGCAATATTTATTTATTTATTTGAGGTAATTTATTATTTCATTATTTATTTTTTTTATCATATATTGATAGTTAAAAAAAATTATTTTATGCCTCTTATGAGTGACAGTAGACAGTATTGTGCTCTTTCTCCGTATTATAAATTTCTTCCCCCAAATTCAAGGCCATTGCTTGGTCTGTGCAATATTTTATTTATTTATTTATTTATTTATTGTTGTGTGTTTTTTTTAGTTTTTTTTTTTTAATGGTTAAAAATAATTTTGTGCCTCTTTGGAGTAACAGTAAACAAATGAGTGCTCTTCACAATTGTTTATGTGTTGTAAGAATGATACCACAGTTTTTGTAAAATTTTAAAATGATATTTATGACCGTTCTTTAACATTTAAACTGTTATGCTTGGAGACTTTGCCAATTATATATCAACTCATAAACACCGTCATAGTGGCAGAAATCATAGAAACTATAACCATAAAACTAGATCTATAAAATTTGATTGACTCTCTCCTCTTTTTTTATTATTATGAGAAGTAGAGTCAATGCTTAAACTTTTGTACCTGTGGACAATCTCTATGTATGTTTAGAATTATTGCAATATTACAGTGGTGTAATATTTATTTCCTATGGTAAGACAATCACGTAATACTTGTTTACACAATAATACAATATTTGGGGATTTTAATTTAAGTTGTGCATTGCTGCATGTTTCATTCTTGTATAAAAAGTACTCGTGTATAAACTAAGTAACATATAAGAAGCAATGATTCACAGTTGGTGACTGGACAGCTAGGCATAGTACAGCACATCGTTTTCCCTCTATATATCAACATTCTAGTAATGTAGCTCAGGGTGTGTGACTATATACTGTAACACTTGACACACGGTAAAGGTACAATCTGTAATTTCTGAAACAGTGCCTTTTGAATGGATGGGATGGGTTCTTTGGAAACATCTGTGTGGAGTCACCGCTGACGTACATGGGAGGGTTCTTGTTATTCTGAGGCATTTCTTTCTCTAAAGGCTCTGCGATTACAGCAGTTATGGATTTTCCTTGAACTGTTTAATTGTCAGGTGTGTGCACTGTACCACGAGGAATTTCTTTTGATACTTCCAAGCGTCAAAAAACAATGTAATTAATTCCCTTGTAATTTTTCAACTGACAAAAACTGTATGTTAAGCTTTAGAAAGTTTCTCTAAATATGCAAACTTTCTGGATGTCAACATTCAATAAACGTATTATTTTGCACTGAGAGTGCAGCCGGGATTGTTTATGATCGAGTAACAGTCTCAAGATCTGATGCAAGACATGTAAAACCCTGGACTTTGACTGCCCCCCTCCCCAAAGGACATCAAAACACAAAAGATTGTATATATACAAAAATATACAATATAGTAGTACAATATAGAAGTTCAAAACATTATATATATATATATATATATATTATATACATACAGTTCATATTTAAAAAATATTGTTTGTTTAATTATAATTACATTATCTTGCAAAATATTACTGTACTTATATTAATTCTTACTGAATTCTATAATGTAGTTATTTTTAATCTTTATATATACATACACACACACATATATATATATATATATATATATATATATATATATATATATATATATATATATATATATATATTTACAAAATATTTTTGTATTTGTTATACAGAACATATTTATTCTAAATCATTTTATTTATATACAGGTACAAAATATAAGTACAATACTAGTACAAAATATTATTTCTGTATTTTATACAAACACACACACACACACACATATATATATACACACATTTTAAAAAAATATCTTGGTTTTTTTAAAACATTTAAACACTGCTTTTTATTTTTGTTTATTATAAATGTAAAAATTGTAAATATATATTTTCTAAATATATATTGTACTTACTGTGTGTATAATACACACATACAGTAAATACAATATATATGTACAAAATATTTTTGTAGTTATGTTATACAGTATATATGTATTTTTATTTCTTTTATTTATATACAGGTACAAAATATAAGTACAATTTACTAGGATTAAATATGTATTTTGTACACACACATATATAACTAAAAATAACTTGATGGTTTTGTAAAACATTTAAAGACTGCATACTGTATGCTAGAGGTTAATCAGAAATGCATGCAATTGAAACGAAGAAGCTCATAAACACAGTGCACCTCATTTAAATGCAGCTTTCTTGCACTGCTGGGTTTTTAGAATTTTAGACTTTGATATTCAAAGGAATATTGTGGTTATGCCAATCCCTATATATAATTTTTTAACTGTAAGGGCATCTAACCCGTTTAATTTTTATTTTTAAAAAATAGTTTCTGGCATTTCTGACAAAAGCGTTGGAGTCTGTCCAGTAGGGGGCTTTTTAGATTAAAGCACCTCCTGGAATTCACAGTTACACTGTTGCACTAAATTGTGCGATCTCCACCCTTCACAAGTGTAACCAAAAGAGTGATGCAATTCTGTTAATTCAGAGCCCTGGGCTTTTGTTCGAATCACTCCTGGGAGAAAGCAGCGAACGCTTGTGAGGGAAACAAGCCATGACCTCATTTCTAACAAATAAAAGGAAGTCAGACTTTAGGAAGATAAAGAACCACTAGTCACGTACTGGAATGCAAAAATCCCCCAGTGTGTTCATATGACCTGTCACAAGCTGCTGCTGCTTTTTTAAAAATGCTGTTAGGAATGAGACTAGTGCATTAACATAATACTTCACGTTTATTCACTATTAAAATGTCAGAATCACAGGATGAGTGTCAAAAACAATTCAGTACATTCATTTTCATACAGTATAGCATACACAATAATTAATAAATAGATAAATAGGACATACAAAATAAAATATATTAAATACGCTCAAAAGTTATAAATAGATCAATATACCACAAATACCATTGTTCTTTCGAACATCTACATTACTTACTATTTCTACAACGAAACACGTAAGATAATAACCATAATATTAGCTTAAAATAAGTATACGAATTGTAGTGCCCTTGGTATAGTGCTCATGACTGAGTACATAGTATCCAGCGCACGGCTCTCACTGCATCTGATGTGTTTTAGAACCAAAACATTATGTTACGATGCAATAAGGACTCAGCGTTAATCAAACTACTTTAAAGCAAATGCCCTGAGAACATACTTTGGAAGTTTTAACGTAAAACACTTGTCTTCATACTGTGCCACGCAAGTCAGGTGGCTAACAAATTACAAGGCAAACACTCCAAAGAATGTTTTGGCATAATCTTCTTCGATGTCGGCCACGCGGCTGGTTTTGGTCGACAGCTTGTCACCCTCCATGAGCTTAAAGACAGCGCCCAGGTAGATGGTGCTGTACGTGGTCTTCCCATCCTCTTGTGACTGGCATACGGAGTGGGCCGAATTCTGCAGAGGCTTCCACTCTTCCACCGCATCTGTATAACGCCAGATGCTGTGGCTCAGGAAGTTCTGAGCTCCATCGTCTTCATCGGCTTCGTCCAAATTGCACTGTATGGCATAGGACACTTGGCTGTATACAAAGTAAAGGCCCTCGGCGGGAATGTGAATCTCGTTGTTGACCAGCTTGAGGCCGCCCTGTTCGAACGACTGGTCTACACCGCTGACCCACTTCAGAGACTTTGACTGTGGGCTGCTGTTATGCTCACCTGCGAACAGAGAAGATAAATGTGTGAGAAGGGGACCACAGGCACTTCGAAAGTGTTAGAATGGTAAAAACGTAATGCAAACTCATTCTGTACTGAATATATAGAATCCTAAAGTTGGAGGTCATAAACTAGTAGA
Source organism: Tor tambroides (assembly GCA_021397915.2). Classification (NCBI taxonomy): domain Eukaryota; kingdom Metazoa; phylum Chordata; class Actinopteri; order Cypriniformes; family Cyprinidae; genus Tor; species Tor tambroides. The sequence continues at coordinate 39,629 of JAFVLL020011276.1, forward strand.
AATGGGCCTGTTTCCAATTTGGGTTAAAGATCACAGTCTTTATCTTCAGTAGAGCATGTGATAAAGTAAGTTTACTGGAGTCTCCCCACCTCTTGCCGCCCACCGAGAGCCAAATATATTACTGTATTTGAATTACGTCCTATGACACTAGGAAATCCACATTAGTTAATGTTTAATGAAAAACTCAGGCTTGTTGCAACGTTCAGGTCATTGAGCAGCTCTGCGCCAACAAGCGCCTTTTAAAAATCTCAGATTTTTGAGAATCTGATAAGATGAACTTGGCTAAGAATACTAAACTCAGTCTCTTGAAATGAGATAACCTATGACGTATATGAACCCAGTGCACAGAGAAAAGTCAAAGATGCAGTTTGAGACTCACCATGTAAATGAATGGCTGCTTTTGTTCTCTCAGCGATCTGCTTCAGAATTCTTCCTTGCTCTGTGGAAAAGAGGATTGGAGTCAGTTTCAAGTTTGCTTCTAACATCAGTTGCCTACTTATGTGTAAAATAATGTTTAGAAACTAGAAAAGCAAGAGTTTGATTTAAAAACCAAACACTCTCATGGCAATTCGTAATGGTTTTACATTTTAGTGAATTGGTGAATAATTTGTATAAATTGGTACAGTTTCAATGCTTATTCAATGCCTTCATGCTTATTTTTCTAAAAATCATACATTTACATACAAATCACATTGAAAAAAATTTGATAGTAAAATATTTTCACTCAGAAATTGCAAATAAACTTCATAAACTTAAGAATTTTTCTTGTAAAATATACTTTTTGAAAAATCATTTTTATAGCCTACAAAACCACCAGATTGTAAAATAGTTATGTGTTCTCAAGAGTCTGGGTTTAAAAACAAAAATTTTGCTTTGAAAAGTGCTGACAGAGATGGATTGCTGGGAATGTTTTTTTACCTGATGGTGTGCTGGTTTGTTCCTCCGAAAAAAACTGGTGAACTTCTTTTTGGTCCTGATTCTGTAAAAAAAAAAAAAGACATTGCAAATGTTGATTATCAAAGGCTCATTTCAAATTAGGTTACACTGTTATGTACTTGAATAATAGTATCGTCCCACACTAAAGTTTCAGTCTTACCATTACATGGCAGGAGAAGAAATAAGCCGCCACAGCACAGAGGGCGAGAAAAGCAATAGCAGCAGCTGTCTTCCATATCCAGCTTCTGGAGGTCTTCATCGGTACGGGTGCCACTGTTGTCTGATAAACTCCCCATGCGCCGGCTTCCAGATCTACTACTGTCGTTTCGTATTTCACCATGCTGTTAGTTCTCTGAGATGTGTTCCTTTTTGAGTGAGCTTTTGAACTGAAGTTGTCTGCTTGCCATACTCTTTGGATGTGATATATATATATGCTAAAGATAGGGGAAACTCCAGTGATGTCAGTGTGCAACCAGCTTGAGGAACAGAGGTTGGTTTGAAAAGGGAAAGAACACCCTCAGCTCTCGAACACCAACTTTCCACCCACACACTTACACATACTAGCCTCCAGACAGCGCTCACACCTACACACGCTCACACTCTGCATGCCAAATAGTAGTATAACACATCCTCTTTACACATGCTTACATTAAAATTATGCACGTATTCACTTTATAAGTTTAATTCATCTTATATTGCATTTATATTATGCTCAACAGATCATTAACAATGTACTTTTAAGAGGAAATTTTGATTTATGTTGAAATGCATGCATTCATAATTAAATTCTCATGATCTGTTTAGCACATTCATCAATGGGTTTTTAAAGAATGTTGAGCATTCCTAATTGTTTTAAAAAATGTAATGTAAATACATCATTTGATTATTGAATTTCATAATCTCTCTGTTTTCACAATAAAACCTGATAAACTAGCTCCATGTGGTTGACGTTAATATGCCGCAGGCACTTTCAGTTTCAGGCTGGTGATGTAATAACAGCCAATCCAACTTGCCTAACAACACACAGCTGACTGACTTCCTATTGGGAGATTCCACGCCCTGAAATTCTTTTGGTCTTTTCAGTCTTGTTTTTGATTTCTCTCTCCTTTTCACTCTCTCTTTCTCTCTCTCTAACATGATCTCACGCTCACTTTCTATGTCAAAAGCTACTACAAGTTTGTTATTGAAGTGGAAGCATATTTATGATTTTTTTTTCATTCAGTCCTGAAATACATGTGCAACCATTTTGCAATAGGCCTATGGCTAATGATTAGAATTTTGTTTGTGGTTTCTTAAAAACCCCATGAAATGTGATGTGAGATTGTTTTTATTCTTTTTTTAGCATGCCACAACATTCCTTACAAGAAAAAAAAGGGAACACAGCACAAATAAAATTTGCAGTAAAGTACTTCAAGTAAAGTACTTCAAGTAAATAAATTTTCCTTAAGTAGGCCTACTCCCCAAGTAAAAATCCTTATCATTTGTGTCACTTTTGGATTCCTGGTGCAGCTGGAAAATACTTTCGAGTTCCAAGCATGCATGACCGGGCAAAGTCATAATTTACAAAAAAAACAAAATTTTACGTGATAGACGACTTTGTTGTGACGCTGGAAGCCGTGTGTCAATTTGAAACACTGATCTATAATTTAGACAATATCTAGAATAATGTCTATAGATCAGTAAATGGAAAACAAAGTTAATTACTGTACTTTTACTGTTAGCTTTAGGCCTAACAAAAACATTTTTTTAATGATATCATATATAAATAATTAATAGAAATGAATATTTTCACCAGTTTGAATTTAGATTCAATAATGTTGTTCACAATATAATTTGTTGCTTTTGTTTAGGCTACTTCTGTGTTGCCTATTGCCTTTTTAAAAAGCCTAGCAGGTAGCCTACATTTAGTGTTTATGATTGACAGCTATGCTACTATGTGACTCCTAAACGTTCTCGTTCACACTCAGCTTCCATACAGCTACTTTCTAAACAAATATTTTCATTGTCATTCATTTCTCTTTCCGGCGCCACCCTGGAGATCACCTGGCTGTAACCAAAGGTGGCGACCTCCGTAACACTGGAAAGTCTCGGAGTTGACGCGAAACAACGATTTTTATACACGCGTTTATCTGAGTCACGCGCAAAAAATAAAAAACAATGGCCTACGTCCAGGAGCAGCTTCGGTGGAAAACAGTGACTGGATCTAAAACTCATATGTCCGTCTCTGTGTAAGTTACTGAAACCACACAAAACCACGCAACAGACATGTAAATTAGGTTATAAGTTCTGAAAATGTATGGGTCTAGAACTGTAGGCTATGTGAAGTTATAAACGTAACCGTATTAACCCTGTAAAGCCCGGATAACAATAAGAAAAATCAAAGTTTTGAAATGGAATATTTTATCGAATTTAAAAGAAAATCTAAAATATGGTTTATGTTTTGTAAATCTTGTTTTATGGGCAACATATTATGATATAGTGAGAATATGGTGCTCAACTTGAGGAAAGAAACACATTTTATTAGACTACACATTTTACTCAGAGGCCCAAATTTAGCAAAAATAATCTGTGCAAATGTTGTTAGTTAAATGGCCAAAAAGTAAAATTTTGATTGCTTGCTGATGTAAATCAATGAGTTTTTTAAAGACTAAAATACTTATAATATAAAATGCACAAATATTAGGCCTATAGTTGTAACTTTACATTTCCCAGTAATATTAGAATTACACTAAAATGCCTTTTACTTGCTAAAAAAGGACTGCTAATCAGATGGCAGAAGGCATGTAGAGGATTGTTCAACAGGTCTTTCAGCAAAGTTTTGTTTCATATTCATAATTCAGAGGCATAAGAAACTCATGCATGCATCTAATATGATACAGTATGGTTTATAGGGTTAAGCATTCTTATACAGTACTGGCAACTGTATTCTGCTTCAGTGTGAATGTGGAACTGGCAGCTGTAATATTTCGAAATGAAAAATTGAAAATATGACCTCTAGACCAAAAATGAATATATTTATATCAGGTGTTGTTTTTCTCAATCAACATTTTATTATTATTATTAGCATTCTATTTATTATGATTTTTATTATAATTATTATGATGTGTTAAACAAAAAACTATTGCAGTGCTGGTTCCAGTCACTGATCTCTATATATCTATTTTTATCTTTATTATAGATCAGTGGTTCTAATGAATTATTCTATAATTGTACAGGGTGTTAATGTGGTTTGTGCTTTGCTGATCTTAAATTGTCTGTGCGACAATGCCGTTATGGGCCTGTCTCATTTCCGTCTTCTATAATGGCTGAGAAAGGAAATGAAGTATGAGGCCACAGTAACCTGGTATCTCTCTCGCTATCTCACTTTCCCCTTCCGCATAAACTTCAGCCAAACCCTAAAGAAAGTGTGTTAACTCATGCCTCTCTTACTCACAGTTTATTAGATAAGAGTGAGTCATCCCATTCATGCTGCTTTTTGCCATATTTTGAAATTATTGCTACAATAATAGCAGGTATACACATGTACAACATGGGAGGATTGCACCATGGGGCTCACCCACTCCTCCATGTAGTAATTCCTCATTCTGTTGTTGCCTAATTAAGGAAATGCAATGGAAACTCTTTGCTCATCATGCCTTCCTCGATTTCGTTGAGGATTTGACTCCTCTGGCCTTGTTTGTAGTTTCTGTTGCATAGTGTGTCAGCGTGAAGTGATATTTATCAGGTCCTGTTCTGTAGTTGTGGGGTGACATGACATTTATGTGTGGTGATTTGGGTTTGTATTTAGGTTCTGAAAGACCGTCCCTGAATAAACGTAAAATACCATTGACATTATCTTTAGCATCAGTGTACAGTGATTGCAACAAACAGCACTTCTGGATTTTTCTGCTATGTCATACTTTCTTTCTGGACCATAAAAGGAGATGGTAGGATGAATCTTGATACTTCTCTGAATGGTAATGAACACTGCCGAGCTCGAAAAATGACTAAAAACACCATTAAAGGTATTATAAAAGTAGTCCATACAATTTTTAAGTCTTGTGAAGCTAAGTAAAAATGAAAATTGTAGGATTTACCCTCTCATGTCATTCCAAACTCATCTTTTGTTCATCTTCAAAACACAAATAAAGATTGTTATGTTCATTATGAAGTTCATATTAAGATTAATTCATATGGATGGAGCAGTTTAATCCAAGTCTTCTGAAGAGACCTGGTCATTTTTTAACGTAAATCTTGCCCTCTAAATCTCTCCAAATTTTATTTTTCGCATCAAATTTGAATTGTCCCAATTGGTTATGAGAACCATTGGTATTATTGACATGAAACTTGGTGTAAATTTGCCTTATCTGTCAGATTTGAATATATGTGAAAGGGAATGAGGTTAGAAATCTGTGGTGAGAGATTATCAGTAAATAACGTATATTTCAGTCTATTACTCACACAAAGCTACCAAATGACTTAAGAAGTCTTGGAATATAGCATACAAGTCACACTTTTACAATATTTTATATTGTTTTTTTTGTCATTCTGGAGCTCACTACCATCCGTCCCCATTCACTTTCATTGTATTCTGGCTAACATCCAGGAAAACACATGATGGTGATTAAAGATTGTCCAGTTTAATATTTAGGTTAACTAAAACTGTTTTTCAATAAATTTGACTGAAAAAGCTCATTATTGCCTTAGCAGAGTATACAGTAATCTGATTGTTGAAGGATTTTTTTTTTTTTTTAATATTAGTCCTAAAAAAATTTAAGCACACATTTAAGTTTTTATTTGACCATGATTTCATGAGATTTATGTATCGACGTTTTGTTTCATGTTTGGTTACCAAAAAGTTGTCTGAATTTTCTTTAAAATTCTCATAGTCATCAAACTGGTGTAGATTCACATGCACAAATCTGTGTCTATAGCAGGTGCTGTCTGTAGAAACCTTGCCACATTCAAAGAGCACCTGTGATGTAACATCAAAGGGCAGTTCTTTGAGAGGGGGAAGTGTGGGAAATCCCCCATGTTTTAGGTCATATTAATGTGGTTATTCAGTGGTATGTCTGGGTTGATAATTCTGTAAGGATTCCCTCCATGCTTTCCACACTTCTGGGCCTTCTCTCCATTTTCCTTTACCTTGTGTCCCCTTAACGCTCCACATAGGAAGGGATACGTGACGTAGAACACGGTTAGTTTCACAGCTCCTTGCTGCATCTGGGTTAACACTTCTACCACAAAGAAGAAAAAAAAAAGCACCTTTTCTCTTTTCACCTATCAGAGGAAGATGCACAGAGGAGCAGGAGTTTCTAACCAGTAATTCTCCATGCCACCTCATGCAGTTATCACTTGGCACCTTGTTTGCGTTGCCATGTGACACATAAGCTTGAAGGACATGCTTGGGAGGAAATTTTCATAGCGGATTTGCCAATGTGTGTTATGAGTCCACCATCTCATTATCTATATCTCAGTAACAGTGAGGTTTTGAGTCAAAAGTCCAATTACACAAATGTGTTTTCTACTAGTGGTTTTGCATGCTGTTTTCAAATGTCTAGTGTAAAACCCTCAATTTTGTGACATTTTTCCTCATAGTAAAATTCCACAAATATAATTATGGGGCAAGTTGTCACATTTTTAAATGCTAGAAATGTATTAATGCTACACTGATTTACTAATCTAAACAAATATTTAATATTTTTATGCAACCTTTTAAAAGAATAATGAACTTTTGCTGACAATGTACTTGTTCAGGCCATCTAAGATGTAGATTTCTTCAGAACAGATTTGCATTAGCATTACAGTACATAACTTGCTCCCAATTGGATCCTCTGCGGCGAATGGGTGCCGTCAGAATGAAAGTCTGATAAAACCATCACAATAATCCACAAGTAATCCACACGACTCCAGTCCATCAGTTAACATCTTATAAGTGAAAAGCTACATGTTTGTAAGAAATAAATAATCAATAGCAATACTTCCTACAGTGTCCATCCCCTGTTGTCCTCTTACATCAAAAATCCACCCAAATATTTGCTTTGGACAAGATGTCAGCTGATGGACTGGAGTCGTGTGGATTATTTGTGGAGTATTGTGATGGTTTATCAACTATTTGAACTCTCATTCTGACGGCACCCATCCACTGGTGAGCGAGTGATGCTACATTTTGGCCCATTTTATTGTCAACATGCATTAGATGAACTGTATCAATGTTTTTTTTTTTAAGCTTAGACTAACACTCAAAATATTCACTAGAGTCAAATGTGTGACAATGTATATATACACCTGTATAAAGCTCAATGCATGAGTGTATGCATGAGTGCAAAAAACCACAAGCTAACAGGAAATGGTTGATGGTGCACAAACAGGCATTGACAAATAAAGGTTAAGTTCAATTGCTTTGCATATCGCAACAGAATTGTGCTGACAAACAGTTCTTCTAGTTCTTCATACTAAAGCAAGTTTTTGCTTAAAGGTAAAGGTTGCATTTCTATTTTTTCTGTTTATTTTAAAGTTAGATTGAACACAAAGACGTTAAATAGTCCTGTGTCCATAAACATGCGTTTTTTTTTTGCAAGGGGCTAGTTCATCTCAGGACACAAGAAAAGTGTTGTTTATGAAAGCAAGGATATGAAAAAAACTGCATTGTGCTTTAAATGATACTGATGACACTGTGGAGGTCAGTCTCGTGAAAGAAGAACAGAAAAAGCTACCAGAAAATATCGTGTTTGTTTAAAAAAGGCATGGTTTGCTTCCTCAAATGATTTTCCGCACCGTTCAGCAACTGATAGAAAGAGAGGAAGTAAATGAACCAAGCCTCAAATTGTCAGTAGGCTTGAAAAATATGAACAAAATCTCTCTCAAATGCTGCAGTTGCTTTTGTAATAGCAAAACTATTTGATGGAAGAATTTAAAGGCTTAAATGAAATGTTTTTTTGCATTTTTGGTCATGTTGCATGAATTGTTTGTGCAGTTTGCTTTTTCTCTCATTGACATCCTAATGTGAAACACTGTTGTCACATGCTCCTTTTACATTATGCAACTCATCCCATCTCTACACTGCAGTTTGTCAACCACAGTTATGACATGATTTAAGACGTGAAGGTGAGATGACTTTTCAGCGTGGGCTAGAGGAATAAACTAAAAAAAGAGGATTTATAAATGCGGGGAATTTCAGAATTGTGACTCATAGGACATGAAATTAGCTGTCGTGCCTGTTGCGGTTACAGTTTGTTGGCGAGGGTAGGTTTTTGGAAATAAATTCGTCTTTGTACAGTATACCCCCTTTCAAGACTCGATACTTCAAATGTCAACACTGTTTCAGTATACTAACCAAAACTCCACTGCGTACTATATATTGACCTTTGACACATTGTTCTCTATCTCTCTGACCTTAACATTAAATTGGTTAGTTCTAGAATGAAAGGAAGCTTCGTCCTGCCTTTGGCCTTCTAGATTTGATGCGCGTGTACGCAATCGAAACAGTGTTTGTATCTGTGGCTAAAGTGGGTTTAAGTTTCAGTGGTTTGCTTTCCGAGGGCCAACAGGAAGGCCACGTTTAGCAGGCGTTCTTGTGATGACTGGCTCCCTCATGTGGCTGCCTGAAGTAAATTGGAACTGGGTTACATGCAAAGTGAGTTAGAGGTTAAAGGTGCCGTTGGAGATCTCGGAAAATGCTAACTTTAGCCTGATAGCACTGAAAGCGAATGTCCCACCCTCCCTGCAATCGCCGTCCAAAGCCACGCCCCCTGAACACACATATGCTCAAAGAGCAGAATACCAGAGACAACATTAAATTACTACAATAGGCTACATCAACGGTCCAGTTCAAAGCAAGCATATATGTTCCATACAAAGGGCAATTAAAGTGTGCTAGACGTGAATTTAAATGGTATTTATTTACAGAGGTATATTATGTCACACTTCTCTAGTAAGTTTCGTCTGTGTGTGAAGATGCTGCTCAGCGCAATCCGTGAATGAATGTTCCGAAGTGAAGTAAACTTCAACGGATTTTGCCTGCTTAGGGAGTAGGGAGCAATGAACACTGTGTAGGGAGCATGCCAATCGGAACACAGTTCATGCACGTAGCTCTCTTCTAACGAGCTGGTTATCTGAATCATGTGTGTTAACTAAGCGAGACATGCAAAATATGCAGAGCGGGGGGCGCGAGGACTGGAATTGGGAACCGCTGGGCTACACCATGTGTCATTCAGCGGAGAGAAAACTTTATAGCACAGTTAGTAAAAGTACTACAATACCAGGAAGGAAGATTGGGTTGTTGATGTTTGCCTGCCATTCTTGCTCTCTCTGCACAGCGTGCGTGAACGCGCCGATGACGTATCGTGTCTGCGCGAACAGGGTGTGCAGAGGTATGCAAATACATGCGTTGACAGGCAGGTAGGAAAGCCAATTAAAACGCTCGGACCGAGCGTTTTGATTGGGCGAACATTTCTTGGTCCTACACCTTCCACAGAATATATAAATACAGATAAATACATTTAGACCACTTAACTTAATGATTGCTATCAGGATGTGAAGAGACTTTCAACCAGAATAACAAAAAATGTTTCTGAAGACAATCACCTATGATATCTTTAATTGAGTTAAATTCAAGAATACAAGGTGAAATGCGGCAAATTGACTTTTATTTTTATATAGCTTACAGAGAAGTTTACAAATAAATTATTTAGAAAAAATGGCTTCATTTCAATTGATTGTGTCGACTACTGTTCATCATGACTTTTGTATTAAATTAAGAAATTCTTGAACATTAACAGCACTTAAAAAAAGAAATTAAATAAAATTAAAATATTATACACAAATAACCAATAAACCATTTAAATTGGAATGTCTTTAAAATATTCTAATATAATAAATCTTAAAACATTTCTCTAAAATATGTCATATAATATAAAATTAAACTGTTTCAACATAAAAAATATGAAAATATCCCTTTTGAAACCCATAATGGGCTTGAGAACTAACCATACAAACATCTTTTACCATTTACTTTGGTAAATATAAATACAGACAGTTTTAATCCTTCAGGAGAATCATTTGACTTAAACTGAGGTGACAAACACTGAAATGTGAGTCTTGTAATTCTTTAAGGCATAACGAACTGTTCTTTTAAACCCTAAATCAAGGTTTGCACTTTACATCCCCAACAGAAGAATCTGAAAGATTTAGACTTGTTTGTTATTTGTTATTTAAAAAGATAATTTCCCAGTAAGTATCGTAATTTTGTCTTGATATGCTGTTGATAGCTTCTATCTCCAGGCTGATGATGTCTTTCTCTGCCAGCTCGACCAGACGGATTATATTTGCTGTTCCTGATCCATATTGTTTGACCTTACTCAGGGTTCTGTCTTGTGTCCCGGGAGTTTTGTTCTTGCGCAAAGTAACAGTCGCTGAATTCGGCGTTTTATTAATGAAATGGAAGGTGACCTGGGCGTGGAAATAGTATAGACCACTGACTGCAATTTCGACAGTGCTGTTCTTTGGGGACAAGGATCTGCTTTTACACGGGTCGCATATCCAGATTTCGTTGTCTGAGGAAGAGAATGGAAATATTAGTGTGCATTCTGAAAATCTCCCAACATTTCCCAAATTTTAACACTATGTTTAGCAGGAACACTTTGCTTCAATTTATATAAATAAAAAGTTAGTGATGATTCAGAACCCCAAGAAAGTTATCTCACCTGTGTTGACGTATTGGGGCATGCATAGAGTGGGGCATTTCATAGGGATCGGCTTGAAATACCATACTACTCTTACCAAATAGTATGCTGTTCCAAATTTAGCCTTAATTTACATTACAGTCATGAATGACAATTTGCCAGTTTTGATTGAATTAGTCTTAAATAGTGTTTGCCTTTATTTTTGCCTGATTAAAAGTTGATAATGGAGGAATTGATCAGTAGTTTGGGGTCAGTAAGATTTATTTTTTAAAAGAAGTCTTTTATGCTCAATATGTCTACGTGTATTTGTTCAAAAATACAGTAAAAAGTAATACAGTGAAATATTTTTACAATTTAAAAGATCTGTTTTCTCTTTATAAAACTTACTTTTACGTTTCTGTGATGGCAAAGCTGAATTTGATTTAGTGCCACAACCTTTCCTATTATTATCAATGCTGGAAGCAATTTCCAGGTGCCTTAAAGGAATAAAAATTTCGAAAGAACAGTATCTTTTGTAACATTATAAATGTCTTTGCGCTCAATTTTTAATCAGTGTAATGTGAAAAATATATGCATATGCACATATTATCTTTCGATCCTGTTACATAAACAAAATGAAATTCTAACACATAAACCTGCTATTAAAATGTAAAATAAAAGAGTAGCAATGGAGTTCATTTAAATTATTCCTGTATACGCCTGTAATCGCTCTTTTCATTTTCTTTCATAATTGTTCCACGTGTGGGGGTCGGAGCTGCCGTTCATCCCACATATATACGAAACACACTTCATACAGGACCCGAAGTGAGGTCAGGGAAGGATAGTCTTTTAAAGGAACATTTCCACCTCCTTCCTCACATATGAGCCGTGCACATTTAGACTAGTTATATTTCCACTGATTCACGACGCCTCTGCGATAAACATACACATCAGTGTCACATCAGAAGTGTCATTGTGGTCACTGAATCTGGTTCATCTCATGAGCGAGCGCAGGCAACTATTACACGAACGAGACGAAAGTGCTTTGAAAAAAGTTACGACCTCCTACTTGAATGGAGTGAAGGTGAGCCGCCAGATAACCTCATGTTACCTCACAGAAAATGACTAGCCTGAGCTTATTGACATGCGATGTCCATATTTCAACGTGGTAAACTAACTCAAGTGACTTTTAAGCCACAAAAGATTCTTTAAAAGCAGAGAACCACATGCCAAACTTCCTCAATGCAGCAGAGAAACCCAGTGACACGATGACACTACCAAAAGTCCCGCCATGTCTTGTTTTCATGATATACAGAGAAGTGAGAGATGTAGAAAAAGTGTGAAAGGGAAAGTGCAAAAGAGGATGAGGGGAAACGACACCGAGGAAAAGTGAGAGATGTCCACAAGGAGAAAAATATTGCTCACCTCTGATGAGATGGATATAGTCGTTGGAGGATGGACCAGAAGGAAGACCTGAAAGTGCAACCAAATGATTTTCACTTTTCAAATAAAAGCTATTGTTTTAAAGAGATACAAATTTCCCTGAATAGGAATGTTTCCCAGAATGGAAGATGAAACTTTTTAAAGAAAGGAATTGAGCTTATAGAGACAGAACTGGTACTTTTTTATTTATTGTTTACATACTGGGGGATAAAATCAAATAAAATCAAATAAAAATTTCTCACCTATTTGTTGGTCAGTCTTGCCATTTGACTCTTCATTTCCAGTCTCGCATGTTCCATGCTAAAGAAGAAATAAAAAAATCATATTTATCTGAAAATGAACAAACAAAAGGTACTACAGCAATAAATCTGAAGTGTGCAATGTTGAAAACTTAATATGCAGAAAGGCAACTATAAGCCATTAGTAGTTTGATTTCCCCCCAAAAGTGTAAAAGGTATGACTTTTAAATCATTGCTTTGTTAATTTGATCAGCAAAACCACCAACATTTGCTCAACACCTATAGACTTTATTCAGTTAATTTTTGACAGGAATCAAAATGAGGCTGTGAGGAAAAGAAGTACTGTGTGTTCAGTGGATTGTTGTTTTGTTCAGCTGATGAAACATCTTTCTGGGGCAAAACCAAAAAAATTTCAGTAGACAAAAACTTTATAATAGTTGAAGAGTTTAAAAAAATTACATGATCTAGGACCTTTATACTGTGTGTGCCTTTTTAAAGACTCTAAGTCTGTCCCTCACAGCCTCGTTTTCTGTGATAAATTCAAAATGGCATCTATCCTGATTAAGATCTATAGCATAAGATTGGGGTGGGACCATCAGCTTGGCACACCAATGGCAGATGGGCGAGAGTATGCTTGAAAACAGGCTACACTAAAATATTTCTATTTGATATACTGTGCAATCTCAAAGCAATCTGGATGGATGCAATCGCAAGTCACCCTACCTTGTGGCATATTGCAAGATATGTGGTTATCATCAGAATAGCTGAGCTCATCAGGCAGCACCAGCCAATCAGGAAGCGGAACCTGGGTTGATTTGCGCTGGTCATCTCCGTGACTAGCAGAGACCAAGAAAAAGGAAACAAATGTATTGTGAAACCAAAGATATACGTTGACGAAACCCCCATAACAGCCTACTGACCTAAATGCACGGACTTGATCTGTATGCACAGTCTTAGAAAGTACAATATCACGCATATACAACCGCAAACGGTGAATGAAGAAAAAAACTAGTGAGGTGAGCAAATCTATTTATATCATGAAAGAAACCTGCAGAGATTTCATGTAAAAAATTTGCATACAAACCTCTATATGTTTTTACTTACAGGCCCCAGACCCATCTACTCTCTCTCCACTTCTAGTTATGCATGTGTGTATGGCTAAAAAAAACAGGGGTATATTTGCTTCTCACCTAAGTGAGGTAAATTCCCATGTTACCCACAAAGATACCCTGACCTCACACCCAGGTGGGTAGAAAGTAACTTACTGAGTGTTCAGTACTTAGAAGCTGGACATTTTCTGTAAACTGATAACACCTTATCTTCTAAAGGAAATATTTTTGTTTGCTTATTTGACCACTGATCTGACATTTTGATTTGGTGAAGAAATCGATTAGTCTACTCTAATCGACTTCTAAAGAGTTTTCTAAAGAGTTTCCCATTATTATTCCCCTCAGCTTTCTGAGAACCCAAAAGCAACACAAAATAAACCTGCATTTACCAGATTGCCAATTAACTAATCAGTTTAAAAAAGTGTCACACCATATAATAAATCTAGTCTAAATGGGACACTCCTTGAAGCCTAGTTGGCAAATGTGATAATATATTACCATATATTTAGGATTGGGGGATCTAAAGTGAAATTTTCAGAATTGGTTATTGAAAATTGCATATTGATCAACATCTAATCTGAATATTAGGAGTGAGACATCCCTCCATGGTGGTTATTGTCCTGAGTGTGTACATGTGCAAGAACACTTGTCACAGATCTATGGCTAAATGCAAATCCCCAATAGAATTATAAAATCATTCAATTAATTGTTCAATTAACATCTTCTACAAGGAATATAAAGAATGAGAATTAAATATGAACTGATCTTATTAATATTGAGTACTACATTATGAGAGAGATTGCTTTACTCACCTTAGTGTGTGCTGTAGTGTGAAATGTGGCTGTGGGACTGAATGAGCATCTAGACATGGTCTCTCCCACAGGGTTTCCCCTTTTCAAGCTCTCATTTTCTAGCCCTGGACCTTTTCTCTCGCTCTCTCTCTCTCTCTCTCTTGCTCTCTCTCTCTGTGTGTGTTTGTGTGTGTGTGTGTGTGTGTGTGTGTGTGTGTGTGTGTGTTTCTCTCTTGTCTTCTTTCGGTGGTAGTGGCTGTGGTTGGAAACATAAGAGAAGGTGGATGGTCAGAACATCACCATACTTGACAGAAACGAGATCTGAAGTTGCTGAAAGTGATTGGACTTATACTTTGGTTGCAGTGAGTAAATATATAGAATACCCTTCTGCCTATTTATTGTAACACATACAGTTTTTCAGCAGCAACACAACAAAGATGACTGATAATGAAGATAAAATGTCACTGATATGTGGATTCTGTTTAAGCTCATATGTCAGTAAAGCAGCCACTTTCTCTTCAGCTCTACCAGACTTATGAAAAAGAGGAAAAGGTGGTGTGGCCAAGGAGATATTAGGGGTTATGATGTGTGTACGTGATGTGGTTTTTCATCCAGGAGAGGAGGTAGTGGGTGCGTGTTTACACTGATAAGCAGGCACTTGTTGTTTTTTTCACACTGATCCACAGCGTTTCTTCTTTTTTTCTCTTGGATGTGTTAAACCCTTTGGGACATCCCCAATTCAGTGCTTGTACTTTCCTATGAAGACATGCATACCACATACTCCTACGCAAAAACCCACACAAAGACAAACACTCTTGTGCTGTCCCTGCCTCTTGAGTGACTGGTGAAGTGAATAACCATAGCATTATCAACATATAAACAAAACACATTCCTTGAATATATATGGAGGAATCCTTCAGATGAAATCAGGGTACAAAAACAGCACTGCCTCTAATAGTAGTTTTAATAAGATGTTTAAGGTGTTAAGGGTCATTCACACTGAGGACGTTAAGTATAACTATACAGTTTTAATAATCACTCTAATTCTATGAGAACAGTGCAGTCCACACCACAGCTATAACAATGACGACATTATCGTTTAAATCACGTACGTAAGCTGATGAACAATAAAAACTTTAATAGCCAATCAGAACCCATCTCATTTTAAAGAGCTTGAACATTGGACCTTAGTCTGGTTAGATGCCATATTGAATTGAACATGGATGAAAACAAGTCTATGAGGGATAGATTTACAGTCATTATACAGTCTTTATCTACATCATGTCATTTGAGCAACTCAAAAACTTAATTTCGCCATTTCGTCTGCTGAACAATCGGTATGGTGTTAAACTACAATCCATTCAACACACTACTTCTGTTTCTCACAGCCTGGTTTTCATTCCTGTCAAAATTCAATATGCCGCTTCCTCAGATGGTCAGATATTGTAACTGCAGTGCGATTATGGTAAACGGAATGTTATCAACCGTTGATGTGGATGCTGATATATAGTTATCTTTACAGTTACCATTCTTGGTGTGAACAGGCCTTTTGTGTTACACGTGCGGTGTGGACTTCACCATTCCTGTAGACTTTGAGTAATTATTAAAACTTTATAGTTATAGCAATGTGTACTACAACGATTGTTGGCTCTTTGATGAATCACTTTGTTCCTCTTTTGTAAGTGACTTTGGATGATAGCATCTGCTAAATGCATAAATCAGTATTGTTATATTTATATAGATATACAGCAAACATTCATGTGTGTAATACCCAAAGCGTTAACTAACAAATATGATAGCATGTAGGCCAGTCATTATTCACACGTGAATTAATATGTTCCATGCCGTAATTAAGGTTTGTTCTTGAGTAGTGCATGTCTTAGCTTATCATTAGTTCATATTAAAGTACATTCAATTTAGGTATAAGTGTATGATTATTCAGTACTAAAAAGTTTTACCTATCTTTCTTAGTGTGAACGAGCCTTGAAGCCGTTGTATGTCGTGACAGATGTTGTGATGGTTGAGGCAGGAAAACTAATGAAAAAAAAAATGCCAATTTGAACCTGACATAAGTGTTGAAGGAAATTTGAAAATTGAAATTTGATATTAATATTGTTACCTCATAAGTTTTATATCAGGGACTATCAAAGCTAAATTACTAGGAAAAGACCATCTAAATATCACTCATCGCATTATGGCAAAGTGAGACAGTACTCTTCTGAAATGACTGATTTGGTACTTAATGATTAACATATTCATTTACCATGGTATTTAATAAAAAAAGTCTGTATTGTATCGTTTATGTAAATTGTAGATTATATGTATGCACAAGAGCCGTGGCACGTTTTGTTAGTAGTAGTAGCATTTTATTTACTGAACTGAAAGTGTACCACAATACCAACTAAACATAGAGCTGCATATGTCATATACTGTATTTAGCACAGATACAAAAGAGAAGAGTTAGCCAGGGTTCCTTTTCTAATTAATGAAGGCGGGGACGCTCATCTTAATGAGAGGGAAACTCAAGCAGATGTTTACTTGTGATAAGATCAGATGTGGCGATATGAATAGAAGGTCAATTACGAATTGTAGGTGGAGATTCTTCAGTGGGAAACTCTCATACTTGGTTTTGGTACTTTTTTCAGGTCAGTCTTTCTAGCATGATTTGCCAGAGTCTCTGTTTTCATTTGCTGGGGAGGGGGAAAAGACCGCTGTGCATTGATATGCATGTGTTTACAATAGATGAGAGAGTAAGAAAGAAAGAGAAAAAGATAAAGGAAACGAGATTGAGATCCAACTTTGGGAGCATCGTATTCCATCTGTGGAAGAAAAACCGGTGAGGTAACATTCTGTATGAGGTTAGCCACAATGATTATGAAATGCCCCGTGCTTTCCCCACTGTTGTGTTGTGCACCTGGTACAAACAAGATCCAAACTGACAAAACTGTGGATATGAAAGTAAAACTGTCCAGTTTACATTAGTAGAGACACACACACACACACACACAAAAAATTGGTTCTTCAGTGGTTCTTTGTGGTAGTTGAGGTGCTATATAACACTGCTAAGTGGTTCTTTGGCTCGTAATCATAGGGGAACCAATTTAAGTGCTGTATATCACCTATAAAGAACGTGTAATGGTTCTTCAGCGGTTCTTTGGGTTGGTTAAGGTGCTATATAGCACCATCTTTAAAAATATAGGTGCTATGTGCATTTGAAGTGGTTCCCCTATGATTTACGAGCCAAAGAACCACTTTTAGTGCTATTTAGCACCATTTTTTTTTTGTACTACATATTCAGTTGCCTTCTAGCTGCTGCAATAGAACCCCAAAAGTGACTGATTTGTTGCTCTCCACATGCACTTTTAAACATAAAAATTCTTTAATGGCATACATGAAGAACCTTTAACATCCATGGACATTTCCATTGCACAGAAAACCTCATTATAGCGGAAAAGGGTTCTTTAGATTATATAAAATGTTCTTCACCCCAAAAGGTTCTTTAGGGAACCCAGAATGGTTTTTCTATGGCATCACTGTGAAAACTCCCAATTGGGATCTTTATTTTTAAGAGTGTAGACTCACAATGCAATGTAAATTATACAGTGTAAATCAGGAGGCCACATCATTA
Organism: Tor tambroides; assembly: GCA_021397915.2. Classification (NCBI taxonomy): domain Eukaryota; kingdom Metazoa; phylum Chordata; class Actinopteri; order Cypriniformes; family Cyprinidae; genus Tor; species Tor tambroides. Next base: position 57,416 of record JAFVLL020011276.1, read on the forward strand.
AGATCCTTTTGGAACAGTCTTTAATCTCTAATATCATCAGGTTTTGGAGCAAAGCATGTGAGAAGATAATACTACTAGCATGAACTTCTCTAAACATGTGTGAAACTTGCATAACATGGAATAATAAGTCATGGAAAACCTATAAATATCAAGGAATTTTTACAATGCCCCAAGCCTGGAAAAGGCTTTCCTGGGACAGGTGTTCTAAGAAATCCCAAAAGTCATGGAAAATAGTCTATATGTTTGTATGTTAACATACATTATTGTAGGTTTATTCTTGTCTGCAAGTCTTAATGATGCCTGATTTGTAAGTAAATCATTGTTTAGAGTCACCTATTTTTGCTAAATCATTCAAACAAACTCACAAATCATGTGACTGATTCTTAAGCAAATCAGTATTAAAATGTTTTTAAAGTACACAATAATCAAAAATATCTGGAAAGGTCAAAATGTGTGGGAACAATGGCTACTGGAATTATTTGCATACTGTTGATATTGGACTCAAAGGCACCTATGTTTGTTTGTAGACTAACTCATTTAAATTTTTAGGGTACATGCGTTATGGAATAAACAGCCACTTGTTTCGCAGTTTTTTTTTCCAGCATCCATCTTCCACTCAAGCTGACTTCTGTCTGTAGTTGGATCCTATTTCTGGTGAGACTACATAATTAATTCACAATGAATTTTATTCTATTACATTAAATATTTTTTAAATGGAGTCTGCCCCATGGTAAGATCAGATCAATGTGCTACAAGCAGTCTTGCTTGTGAATTCTTATTTGTCACCCTGCAGTACAATTGACATAGATCTGGACTGTGGAGATTTCTGCAGTTGTTGGTGACCTGTGGGAGTGAGAATTTGCTTCATAACTGTCAACTCACTGTAATTTTTGCTATAAGAAGAAAGCTGCAATGTTTCCATGTACAGTATCTCTGCATGTAAGCAGTTTCATTGATTTGCCTCATCTTAAAACCATGCCAACTGTTTGGTTTTTTTTTTTTTTCAGGAAATTGAGATTGATTTACTCATTTTTAATAATATTGGATTTGAATATTTTTCCCCAAATATGCTTCATCATATAATTAAGAGGTAAACACACTCAGTTTATAACTTATAAGTCTGCAGCACTGCAACTGGTAGGCTGTCATCACCCTCCTTTAAATTATAAAGGTATTGGAAACTATTGTATGTTTCCATGAAGAACCTTTAACACCAATAGAGCATTTTATTCCACAGAAGGTTCTTTATAGTGAAAAAGGTTCTTTAGTTTTTAACAAAATTTGGTATTTTTAAGAACTTTTCGCTGGAAGGTTATTTGGGTTCTAACAAAATAAAAAAATGGTTCTTTCACTGCAAAAATCCTCTTTTGGAACCTTTATTTTTAAGAGTGTTTTTACATTAAGAAACTTTCACTAAGCAGTACCATATCAGATGCCAGTGTCAGATGGCATTAACCACACTATGCAAGGTCAGGGTTTTTTTCTGCGTATCATACATTGATTTACATCACGCTTGAACAGATCTTCTCATCAGTTGACGCCTCTGCACTGTTCCACAGGGCCACTTCCCCTTCTCATGCTCCCAATCTGGCCCACCTTCGTTCATCTTTTTCCATTTTCCATTGCCCCCTCACTGTACTTATATGTCAATAATTAATATGCTGCGTCACTGTTTTTTCTATGCATAGCATAAACAGTCAGTGCTATTTATCAGAACTACAGAAACGCATAAATATTTAGGGGAAGTTATCCTGACTTTTAATTGCTGAGTCAATTTGCAAACAGCTGTTTCATTTAATGCCACAAAACATCAACCTGTAATCTAAGCTATCAGGAGTGTTTTGTATATTATTTTCACAAAATAATTATTATAGAAATAAAAACAGATTTGTTGCCTTTGCTCTGTTTTGACATTACAATGCTAACTGTCCAAACTATGACCACATGTGCAGATTGTGTTATCTGGGTATAAGAGAACTAATGACGATAGAGAGCAGAAACATTATGCATGACTGTCTCTTTCCATCCATGAAATAAATACATAACATAAACGGAAACTGTGGTCTTTGACTGTTCCACAGACCACTGCTGAAGGGGAAATCAGACGTATCAGTAAATGGCACACTAATAGGCTACATATTTACTGTATATACCCTGTTGAAAAAAACAGCATGCTGGTTAGGTATGTTTTGAAGCATGGCTGCTGGTTTAAGCTGGTCATGCGCTGGTCCTGAGCAGGAACTATACGCTTAGGACCAGCCAAGGACCAGCCATGCTTCAAAACATCTTTGAACATACCTAACCAGCATATGCTTTTTTTTTCAACAGGGTATATGGATAGTAGTCTATATTAATATGGATAGTAGTCTGTTAATTAAAACCGACGGTGAATTATTTATGCATAACCAAAGGCAAACTAAACATATAAGAAATGTGAAATCCAATAAAACTTTTGTTTCAATAGCTAAATCTCATGATAGCGTAGTCTAGCTCTAGGCCTGTTTGTGTAAACAATGAGTGTAAAAATGCTATTTTATTTTTCCATTAAAATGTATTACAATTACTTTTAATATGGAACTAATTGATCATTCAAATGCCAAATTGAGCATTTATTAATTTAAACGTACAGTTCTTTACACTGGAGTTTATGAGAACGCCGTGACGTCATCGTATACTTCCTTGAGCTTGTCGCGCTACACCGGCTAGCATGATAGCGCGATGCTGTTAGCTTCGCTACATCAATGGATTAACTAGTCGGTTTTATACAAACAAGCACAAATTACAGCCATACTGTTAGTAAACTCAGAAAGTATAGTGTATATGCAAAACAACAAATTTCAACCAGGAATAACCGCGTCTCGAGGTAGGACAAACATAGGAGTGCTAACGTGTTAGCACAGCTCGAGCGCACTTTAATTCGTCTGTTTATTACTATTAGTTGTTTATTTTATCGATGACAGTCAGTCGAAATGCGTGAAGACGTAATGTATTTTTAATAAATGGACATATGTTATCTTAAAAAGGCTATATAAACGCTTGTTTGACGGGCATTTAGCAGCAAGTGACTGTTAGCAGGTTGTTTGTAGCAGGTGTTGTAGACTGTTTCAGTAGGCTGTTTTACAGTTAAATAGCTTTTAATGTCTAAAAGCATATGTTTCTAGAATATGCTTCTAGTAAATCAAGAAACTTCTGGAAAGGTGGGGTGTCCGTGACAGCTGGGTATCAGTTGTGGCCTGTGTGTGTAATGTAACACTTTTCCTTCGCTGTGACGTAGTTTGTTATAGGATTTTACATGTTCACTGGTAGACAGCAGGTTCTTTTTTTTTTTAGCTTTCTGCCTGGTTATTATTGTTTTCTAGCTTAACACAGACAGTATGGAAGAACATTCAGACAATAACATAGAGGTGACTGTGAAAACCCTGGACTCCCAGAGCAGGAGTTACACAGTTCAGGCACAGGTAAGCTGGATTTTTCGTAGTATTCTCATTGTTGCATGTCTTTTATAATGATGACTTGGCATTCTGCATTTGACCACAATTTAAGGTGAAGAACAAGTCATGAGACATCGGATAAAGACAGAAGTCCACTGTCTGCCAATTGTCTTTTGAATTGACAGCTTCTCGTTTTGCTTCATAGATGACCGTGAAAGAGTTCAAGGAGCACATATCACCCTCTGTTGGAATTCCTGTTGACAAACAAAGACTCATTTATCAGGGCAGAGTACTTCAGGATGAGAAAACCCTAACAGAGTACAGTGAGTTGATTTGCATAAAAACAGCAGACTCCAAATCCTTCGAGGGAACTCCATTTTTGACATTTTGTGTATACGATTCCATATAAAGCTAATTCTGTCGAATTGCAAAGTGAAACTACACCTTTTTCTGTCAACTCGGCATGTGCTTTTGAATAATATTCCCTTTGCAGTCTTGTGACTCTTCTGTACTTGTCCCTGTTCATCCATCTCTGTCTAGATGTGGACGGAAAAGTAATTCACCTGGTAGAGCGGGCCCCACCACAGACCACCCAACAGGGCTCCGGCTCGGGTGGCGTACCAGGGTCCTCTGGGGTGACACAGGGAGGAAATCAGAACCCAAATGCAACCAGTAGCTCTCAAGGGACCCCTCTTGGGCCTACGCATGACCGCAATGCCAACAGCTATGTTATGCTGGGTACTTTTAATGTTCCAGTTAACATTATGGACCCTCAGCAAATTCAGGTAGAATTTTTTATACTCACTATCATTTTTGATGTTTGTTCTTTTTGCTTAATGTATTCTTTTTCCTCAGATGTCCATTCAGCAGATGATGACAGGCCTGGGAGACAGTGCAAGAAATCCACGTGTCAGTACCAGCACGGGGGTGAGGACCATTGTGAACTAAAGAGAGGCCTTTTGTAGTGGTGGAAATTGTGTGCAAAAACAAATAAATTCATACTTCTATTCAACAAGGGTGCATAAAGTTGATCAAAAATTAGGGTAAAATATTTAAAATGCTAAAAAAAAAAAATTATAGATGGAATGTTTTTTTTTTTTTAAATTTTGTGTTCAACAGATATTCCTGAAAAAAATAAATGCATCACAGTTTCCACAAAACTATTAAGCAGCAGAACTGTTTTCAACATTGATAAAACTAAGTAATGTTTCTTGGGCACAAAATTAGCATATTAGAATGAATTCTGAAGGATCATGTGACACTGAAGACTAGAATAAGTCAGCTTTGCAATTTGCTATCACAGAAATAATTACACTTTAAAATATATTAAGTAGAATTATTTTAAATTGTAATAATATTTATTATTAATATATTTATTATTATATTATATTATATATATATATATATATAAAAAAAAAAATATATATATATATATATATATATATATATATATATATATATATATATATATATATATAAAAACAGCCATCCTTGGCTAGCATAAGGATATATATGTGTTTGGTCAACCTTTTGGTTGTTTTAAAATGTGCTTTATAAATAATGAATTAATGTTTGTATATATATATATATATATATTTATATGCACGCATGCATACACACACACATACACACACACAACTAATTTACTAGAATACAATGATGCCATATAATTCTATCTTCCAGACCAATGGCTCTGTGAATGTTCAGATAGATTTGGACCAGTCACTGCAAAGTGAGCCCAGACTGCGGCTGTTATTGGCTGAGAACTTGCTGAGAGACACCAATGCAGTGATCCAGAGACTGGAGGTAAGCTATATTCCTGAGAATTACCTTGCTTGGCTTATTGCATATTGTGGTATCAGGAAGAAATAAATGTGCATGCTCATTGCTTATTGATTGTTTGATTATTCCGTTATCTCTGCCTTCTTCGTAGGGGCAGCCCGAGGATGGCTCAGCATCTCAGGAGGACTCTGCACCTCCACCCACCTCCTCCACTTCCACTCCATCTCCTACTGTGCAGCCCATGGACACTTCTCCTCCTCCGTCCAGTACCCCACCATCCTCTTCCTCCTCCACCCAGACTGAGGGTGCTCCACCCCCTCCAGCAGGCCTCAGGTAGGACCAGTTCAGTCATAATTATTATTTGCTTAAAATAATAAATCCTGATTTATTAATGACCTTTTTCTTTTTCTGTTCTGCCAATGCAGTTTCAGGGAATAATTAATCTAAAAATAAACACAAAATGAGAAATTTTGAATAATCGGTTGTTTTCTGTTTTGATTTGCTTATAGTTGAACAGTGGTGTTGTATGTAAAAAAAAAAAAGCTGCATAATGATTCTTTTAAAATTCTGTTTTTGTGTTCCATGGGGGGAAGGGGAAACACTACATGGGTTTTGGAATGGCACGAATATTTGAAGAAATATTCATTTTTGGATTAACTGTTCCTTAAACGGTTTTGTTTTGCTAAGCATTTTTTGTTCCTATCGAAACATGCTTTTAATTAAATTAAAGTTAATGGAAGTTATGAGTCAAAAATATTAGTCAAGAAGTTAAAGGACAAACCATCTTGCATACAGCAGTTATAATGCCGCTCTGTCACTATTTTAGTCATCATTTCTTTTTGTTAATAAGTTAGGTTATTTAGACACAGTGGGACATTTTGGGGGTGTGTTTTTAATAGGTCAAGGAATGTCCACTTGTCACTCTGAATCTGGTAAAGTTTCGTAGTAGCTCAAACTTCTTCCTCTTACCCTGTTAAGGCTTTGGTATTGTGATTAGAAAATCTGGTGATTTCTAAAATATGTTTTTGGGAGAATTACAGGCTGGTAATTATGATACATTTGACAATATTTATCAGGTCTTACCTCTATGGTAATTCAATAAAAAATCCACATGAAAAAAAGGAAACGTACAATTCTATTTTTGGTTAAATCTTTAATGTTTCTTAAACTGTACCAAATTTGCTAAATCCATTTGAATCACCAGTGAATTGCCTCATGAAAGATAGATTCTATTTCTTTCTTAAGAATGACTAACAGATTGGAAAAGAATTGTGAGTTTCTGTCTTTAAGTTTCATAAACACCTGACAACAATGTTCCTTTTGTCTAATTTTACCTTTTGGTTTGGCCCCATAATGAAATTTGTGAGAAATGTACAGACACTTTAAAATCAACCGCCTACAACGTGAGGTGAAACAGAGGGAGTTCTTAAAACTGGGAGATTGAGTTTCGCTATTGAAGGAGTAGGCATGGATTCAGTTCAGTCTACCTTAGACATTGTTGACATTTGACATGAGGTTACGAAATGTAGATTTGCCGCTTTGAATAACTTAGTGAGGTTAGGAAACTATCATCTTGCTGTATATAATTCTATTTATATATAGCAAACAATTTATATAAAACAATTATATCTACACTACAATCGGAAAGTTTGGGGTCACAAAGATTTTTTAAAAGTCTCTTATGCTCATCAAGGCTGCATTTAATCAAACACAAAGATTGTGAAAACAGTAATACTGTGAAATATTATTACAGTTTAAAAACTGTTTTCTACTTGAATATATTTTAACGTGCAATTTATTCCTGTGATGCAAAGTTGAATTTTCAGCAGCCATTACTTCAGTCTTCAGTGTCACATGATCTTTCAGAAATCATTCTAATATGCTGATTTGGTGCTCAAGAAACATTTCTTGTTATTATCAATTTTGAAAACAGTTTTAGGATTCTTTTATGAATAGACTATACAAAAGAACAGCATTTGTTTGAAACAGATTGTTTTTTTGTACTGACCCCATACTTTTGAACGGTAATATAAATATACTTTTTGCATTGCAAGTTATTATAAGCTAGCTTACTCTTAAAAACCTATGCAATATTCTTGAACAAGTTTTTTTAAGAAACCTAAAATTCCATAAAAGTCTCTGTTCATGTTTCCTCCCTTAGTAAAACAATGATTTTATTGTCCATTTGAGACATTGACTCCAAAGCATGTGATCAGTGTGGTTTTATCAAAAACCAGAGTAGATGATACAATGCTTGAAATTCATTTGCTGTGTATCCAAAAAAAAAAGGGGAAGGTCCGTCGTGACTGAAACATTTGTTGTAGATTTTAAATGCATTGAGCACTTTAGTTTGCACTTTGTAACAATAAAAGAATATTGCTAGGATCTCGGCATGTAATCCTTTTTTTGGATACACAGCGAATTAAGTATTGAGTTTTTTTTTTTTTTTTACTCCTTTTGGAAGAATTTATGACTTGAAATCATTTTACATGTGGATTGAAAAGAGTGCAGGATCCTCAATTTTTTTATTGTTGATATAATACAATACATACAGTAACACTCCAAACAGATGATGAGTCACATTTTCTTGGTTTCATGTGCAGTTAATCAGCACAGATGCAAACCATCAGTGGGAGTTTAGTTAAAATAGGATGTGTCTGCTTAGCCACTGAAAAGAGAAGCTCCCACTGCTCATGTATCCTACTCAGTTTTAAAAGTCAGACAAACCACCATTCTTACCACCAATGACTTGCTTTTGAAGTGTCAAACTAAAGGTTATGTTTAGTGTAAGCTGTCTTGTTTTGTTGACTAAGCAGAGTCTGTTTTGTTTAATTATTCACTATATACTTAACCATACTCTACTTCTCCTACTCTTGCACAGAAATCTATAAACCGAGTAGGAGTTTGTGTAAGCCTTTGTTTTCACTGTCATAAGTGTGTTAAAGTGATGCCCTGATGTTCATGGTTTAACACAAATTGCATATTGAAACATTGATTTATGATGATCCTGTTGCTGCCTTTCCATCAGCCACCCAAGCCCAGCTGAGATGGTGGAGATGTTAACGGAGCTGAGGAGAGTGGAGGAAAGACTCCAGCCATTCATTCAGAGAGCTCACCTCATTCTAGAGGCGGCCACAACTGCAGACTACAACAACAATGTAAGAAGCCCACTCATCATAAATGTTTTCCTCTATGTAGAGCTCAGGCGCCGTAATTGATGTGAATGCAAATTAATTTTGAAAGTGAGGCCATAAGTCATTCAGCCAGCATAATATAAAAATATCTTTTCACATTTTCAGTAGGCAATGAAAAATGAGATGTAAAAATTTGATTAGCAATCCAATCATATATCAATATTTAGTGATTTGTTGTTTCACATGGTACTGCATTAACAGCTTAGATCCTGTGGCTTAGAATGAATACTTCTGTTCAGAAATATGGCAGTAGGTTGATTAATTGGTGTTTGTGCATCATTTCAGTAAATAGGTTAAATATTTATATCAGTTTTTCTTTTTCTTTTTGAACAACAGACCCAAGAGAGGGATGAGGACCAACGCATTCTCAACCTCGTGGGGGAGGCCCTCCGTCTCTTGGGAAACGCCCTTGTCGCCCTGAGCGACTTACGGTGTAACCTCCTGAGCAATCCTCCCCGACACCTGCATGTTATCCGCCCCATGTCTCACTACACCTCCTCTGTGCTGACTCCAGCGGGCGTGCATCACCTACCAGTGCAGGTAAGGATGTGGTCTGTGTGACTCGTGCAGCGGGAAACATGTACTGCATAACCCTGAAAGTGAAAGTGTTGTAGAGCACTTTATAGATGAGTACTGAGGTGTTTTTGGTAGAAGTAAAATTTCCAGAGTTGCTGGAAATACTGAAACGCAGGGTCTGTAATGGTAATTTGTTGAAGTAGGCCTAATTAAAACATGTCAATTAACTTTCAACATTCTGCAGTTGAATCTTGGAACTACTGTGACCATGTCAGCCAATGGCAGACCAGCAGCTGATGGTCAACCTCAGTCTACTGGCCAATCAGATCAGCAAGGCCAGGGACCAACGCCTGCCGGTCAGCCTGGTCCAGCCAATCAGCAGAGTGCACAGCCGGGGCCCAGAGTCATCCGGATCAGTCATCAAACCATGGAGCCTGTAGTGATGATGCAGATGAACATTGATGGTGAGTGTCTTTTTTATGTGTGTGTAAGTGGTGTAACCATTTTTTCCATACTTGAATATGAATTAATTGTTTAATATGTTTCAGATTCTGGCAATGCTGCACAGGCAAATGGACAACAGAATGCTGCTGGCACTGGACAACCTGGTTAGTTTTTAAATTGTCTGTAAATAGAAAACAGTTATATTTATAAACATGATAATAACATGTTCAGATTTTGTGTGATCTGCATCTGCACCATATGTAATGCACATGTTTGCATGTTGCAGGTGCCCCCCCTACTGTTCAGATTCCAGGTCTACCTCCAGAATTCATGCAAGCCATTGTGCATCAAATCACTCAGCAAGCCATGGCCATGGCAAACGCTGCCTCTACTGGCCAGCAGGGGCAACAGACCACACCACCTGCAGCAAACGTTGGTTCTGGCTCCACTCCAGCCCCCGTGCCCCCCTACCCACCTCAGGCCAGAGTGGTTTTCACCAGACCCTCCTTTAGTCACAGGATGGCCAACCCCAATTTTGCCACAAGGGGGCCCACTATTAACCTTAGAGCAGCTGTGCCACCGATGATGGGCCAACAGCAGGGACAGGTGAATGAAATTCACATGATATTTCCGGAATATAAAGGTGTAAATTCTAGACAGGAATGAATGTGTTCCACCACATGAATGAATGTATTATGAATTCCATTTTGGAGTGGTTTTGATTACGGTTTTTAATTACCTCTATACACAACAAGCCTACATATGTGACCTGTGCTGGCAAAATGAGTCACAATGAGCAGAATTTAAAAAATGAGTTTTTTATTTTCATTCTCCATTAAAAGACCTTCAAAATGAGATATGATTTGTTGGAATCGGATGAAAAATGACTGAGAAAACGTACAAATAAAGATCATTTTACTATTTTTTTTTTTTTTTTTTTTTACTATGTGGAGCATTAGGATAATGCTAGATGAGGGCTTAATAAACTCATTTTTGTGAAAGCCTGAAATTCGACCAAAATCGACATTTTTCACTTTTTTTTTTGTCTACCTCGGGTCACGTATTTCTGCTAAAATATCCATTAGAAGATTCTGCTATTGTATTCTGCCATAGCAAATTGAGGTAGTAGTTTGTCATATAAATAAGTGTCTATCACATCTAATTATATTATATTATAGTATATTTTATATATATATATATATATATATATATATAAGTAGTATAGGTTGTAAACATTAAAATGTTATATTGAAATATGATGTGTTTGTAATGAGTTCCCGTAAACTTGCAATGTGATGCTTCGGAAGTGGCAGTTTGCTAAATTCAGAAGCAGTCATTCATTATTTTCAAGTTTTATAGAAGTCCTAGCTCAGACTTGTTCATTGTGTGTTGGTTTTATACGGATGTTTGTGTTTCCTTTCAGGCTGGACACTTCCCTCCTGCTGCTCTGAATCAGATGATTGGTGGACTGGTTGGCCAGCTTCTGTCAGGGGCTGCAGGGCAGACGGGTACAGTTGCATAAAAAACTTTAATTTATAATAATACATACATGCTTTGTTTAAAATTGATAACATATGAGTTCTGAGTATTTTATTTGATAACTGACATGTGGATCAGCTCAAACGAGATCATAGTCCTCTTGATGTATCTGATATTCTCTTAAGACTGAAAATGTTTTATGTATTTACTGATGTAAAATACTTCTGGTTAGGGCATGGTATAATATATTTTACTGTTCTCTGTATCCACAGCCAGCCAAACCACCACATCCTCTTCACAAACATTCACCTTCTCCACGTCCACTTCCACAAGCACTCCATCCACCACCTCGACCACCACAAGTGGCTCTGGGTCCACACAGTCTAATAGTACCAATACCAGCACTCCTCAACCTGGATCTGCACCGCCACCTCCTCAGGAGAATCCTTTAGGGGGAAACCTGGAGCAGTTGTTGGGGTCTCTACTGGGAGGAGCTGTTGCCACAGGTGGCCAGGGCCCTTCTATAACAGTCACCATGCCTGGGGTCCCTACCTTCATCCAGGGGGTCACAGACTTCATGCAGGTGAATAGTCTCCTTTGGCTATATAGACTTTTTTCCAGATTTTATTATTACAGTACTCATCATTTTCAAACATTGATACCATAGATGCCATGACCAACTTATATGAAGCCATTTACCTTGAGCAACATATCCTGAGGCTTTTTCCCCATTTTGGATCTCGATAGTTCCTGTTCACTTGCCAGAACTCTAGATTTCTGCTTTTTTCTCACTGGTTTTTGTAATGCATGCTAGCGTTTATAAGACAGTTTTATGCATCTCTGTCATCAGGCTTCCCAAACACTTTTCTCTCAGCCTCCTGCGGGACAGCCTCCCTCCTCGACCCCTACCGCTCCCGCGGCCCCACCAAACGCAGCCACCGCTCCTGGGGGCGCCACAGCCGGTGAAGGTCTGAACCCTGAGCTCTTCACTGGGATAGTCCAGGGCGTCCTGTCCACCATGATGGGCTCTCTGGGTACCCCTCAAAACGAAACCGAGAGCATCGCACAGTTCATCCAGAGGCTCTCCCAAACTAGTAACATCTTCACCCCTGGTACTGGAGATGCTATGGGTGAGCTCTTTGGGGTTAATTCATTTCCTTTTAGTTGATTTCTTTTTTTTTATCCAAGCAGAATGAGGAAAACTAAAGAACCTGTGTATGTGTTAAGGTTTCTTCGGTGATCTACTGGCTTTGGTCTGTCAGAACTTCTCCATGGTGGACATGGTGTTGTTGCTCCACGGGCAGCACCAGCCACTTGGTCGTATCCAGCCCCAACTCGCTCAGTTCTTCACTGAGCATTTCCTGCAAGGCCGCGAGCCCACAGAGGCCAACATCACTGTAAGTTGTTCTTTAGCAGTGTCAAGTGCCCTGATTCCCAATGCTGATCCTGGAACACCCCCAAAAACTGCCCGTCTTGTATGCCCCCCTAATCAATTACACCTGATTAGACTCAACAGGTTATTAATAGAGACTCCAAAACCTGTAATGGGTTCGTTACATAAGGGAAACATCTAAAATGTTGAGTGACAGCAGTCTAAAATGTTTACAATGTCCTCCAAAAAACATTACAGCTGCGTTGGAGTGCCCTAAATATCCTGAATATCCCATGGGTTTGCTTTGACTAAATTGAAATTCGAAACAGGAAGTCACTGTAGTTTGTTTGCTTTGAAAGTGATTTGCCATTACTTTTTCTGTCTGTTTTTACAAGTTACTGACCCTGACGGGATAATACAACTTCAACATAAAAACACAGATGAATGTAAGATGAAGACAGATGAAGTGCAAAAAGGGATATTTACATAACTGAATGCGATATACAAGATGTTGTCACTGACAACAGTCAAGGAATGTACACAGATCATTATTCGAAACTATTTGTAAACAATCTTGTATCACATTTCTTACTGTACACTTAAGTTTCTGAGGTGTTTATGCAGTTGTTTGATTCTGCATATTTGTCCTCTCCTGAACACTTTTTTTGTTTTCCCTGGTCTGATTCTTCAATTTTCCCTATTTTCTGTTTCTCTTTCCATGTCTTATTTTTCTTTCTGTTTTTATAGGCAGCTGCTGATGACTTAATTGCTGAACTTGAGGAATACATCACAGAAAGTTTTGTAAGAATCCCTGGATTCTTTCTTGACTCTTTGAAAACTAACTATGAAAAGCTCTGTGACACTGGCAATTACTACACAAAATAAATTCCACTGATCTCTCAGTTTGTAACAAGTACTGTAAATGTAAAATGGCCATCTATACACTATAGACAAGCTACATTTATTTTTTAGAAATTAATTCAACAAGGTTGCATTAAATTGATCAGAAATAACGGTAAAGACTTTTATAATGTTACAAAACATTTGTTTTTCCACAAAATATTGTTTTCAGCATTTGGTAATAATACGAAATGCTTCTTGATCTCCAAATCAGCATATTAGAATGATTTCTGAAGGATCATGTGACACTGAAGACTGGAGTAATGGCTGCCGAAAATTCAGCTTTGACATCACAGGAATAAATTACATTTTGAATATTTTAAAATGAAAAAACAGTTATAGTAACTGCTTTCAGGGTTATGTTGAATAACTTGAATAACACATTTGTATGGGGTAATTAATGTATAAAGCATTTTAAGAAAGTACAAGCTGGATTTTAAACTCTCAGGAATGTGTTGTGCCTAGACTTCCATTGTTAGTGAATTACTGCAAACACAGTATATGATTTTATATGATATAAAGTGAAAGCATGCCAAAGATGATTTGCTTAGCTTAAAGAAAATGAAAACAAGATTTTCATTCAGTGGAACCGATGCAAATTTGAGGTGTATGCTTCCTGTCCATCCCATCTAGTCAACCGTCGCAGTTCGTGATGGGGTGGATATCACCCAGACGAACCGGGCTTTTCTCAGACAACAACTTGTAGGCATCGCCACCCACATTCTGCATTGCACCGGTATGTCTAGACAAGAAGTGTTACAAGGATCAGTCTCTATTTAGATTGATAAACACAACATGCATTCACCAAATATTAGCTTATTATTAGCTTGCAGTTTCATTCTTTTATCATGTCCAGGGGCTCTGTAGGAATGCTGAAACAATTTCCACACAAAAACCTATGAAATACATTAGATATGTGTGTTGTTTCTTCAGATCCAATGTTTGAACCACATTAAATGTGTTGTTTTTTTCTTCAGATCAAACGTTTGGACCTCGGCTCCTGCAGCTGTGTAACCGTGCTCTCTTTGAGTGTCTTGCCCTCAACCTCTACTGTCTGAACGGAGAACAAATTGCCCTTACTGCCATCATCAACCACCGCATTGTTAGTACCCAAAACAACTGACATCTGACTCCTACAACTCCTTTCGTCTTGGTTATTCTTTTATTGTTCATCCTACACCTGCTCACTGTAAATAAAATTGCGGAGGAGACATTTCCATGTTGGTGGGGGCTTGGGTTGATGAAGGAAACTTAGCAATTAATGATAAAGGTGTTAGGGGTTAGATACATCGAAACAGGATTTCGTGGTCATGGAAAACCTGAAAATGTTAGGGGATATTAAAATAGTTATTAAAATGTAAAATTGAATGCACGTATTTACTCATCTTTTCTGTGAGGAAAGTATATGTATGTTCCAGTACACTCAGTGGGATCCCTAACATGAATTTACATGTCGCCTCTCTATTAGAGGACAATGTCAGCTGAGGTCAACCCAAGCCTGGTGAACTGGTTAACAAGTATGATGACCATGAGGCTGCAAGTGATACTGGAGCACATCCCCATCACAGAGGAACAGATCACTCAATACATCATCCACGCACAGGTTTGATTTCACACGTTCAGCAGAACATTTTTTTTTCAGATTCCACCAGTTTTATGATGGTTGGTTAGTGTGTAATGTTGGATGTTTGCATAGTCAAGATGGTATTTGTTAACATACTGTGAACATTGTTTAGTTTGAATGTGGTCTGCTCATTCTAATTAGTCGTTAAAGGGATAGTTGACCCAAAAATTAAAATTGCCCCATGATTTGCTCTCCCTCAAGCCATCCTAGGTGTATGTGACTTTCTTCTTTCAGATGAATACAATTTGGAGTTATTAAAAATGTCCCGGCTGTTCCATGCTTTGTAATAGCAGAGAATGGGTGTTGAGATTTTGAATCATACAAAGTACTCAACACGGCTCCGGGGGGGGGTTAATAAAGGCCTTCTGAAGCGAACTGATACGTTTGTGAAAGAAAAGTTCTGGATTCGTTTGTGAAAATTTTTTACTTCCACATCTAAAAAACATCAAACCGGAAGTGACGTAACGGGAGGGAGTGCAGTCAATTCAAACAATAGGAAAACAATGGATTGCAATGGCTGTTCGGACGCTGAGGAAATTGTAAATGTTTATTCATACTTGTATGATGGACCACAGCCATATAATTATGAGCCTTTTATGAGGGAGAATCTTGTTTTTTTTTTTTTTTTTATTGTGAAGTGAAAGGAATGAATAGCGATTCTCTCTTTACGCAGACACAAAGACCTCTTAGTAAAGTTAATTCGTTGTCGAGTTTGTGGTCACCAGGATCAATGGCACGGATGCTATGACGTTGCTAAAAATAACATTATTTTGTGTATTTGGTGAAATGCAATGTGTTTATGCGGTTTTAGCTTCAAAAAACATGATTTTCCGCATACCACATTATTGTTGCTCCTCTCTGCCCTACCTTTCTGAAACGCGTTGATTTTTACAAAGCTCATCATTATGAAAAGCGTGGTGTGTTCTGGTTGGTCAGCTATCCAGTGCATTGTGATTGGCCGAATACCTCAAGTGTGTGACAGAAATGTTACGCCCCTTACCATATTTGGAAACACAGCATCTCCACAACATGGCGGCGGCGACGACAATACTACAGCAAGAATAAAAGTTGCGCCGCCTTTCTTTGCGTATACATTTGATCAGAGTTATGCAAATCTTCCAACACAGTGATGTAGATTTGTGGGGGCGTGCTTGAATGAGGCATTTTAGGAAGGCGTGGTTTAGTCTTAACTTTTTAGAAAGAATATCTCTTTGGGATTGAGACTTTTAATCTTTGCGACTTTATGGATCTTATCTATGCACGAACAGCTTGTAACACTCCAAAGAGTAAGAAAAACATGAAATCGCATCATATGACCCTTTTAATTATTATTATAAGAATAATCCTGGCCTACCCTTGCTCTCTTGGCCACATAGCAGGCTCATAATTATATGGCTGTGGTCCGTTATACGAGTAAAAATCAGGTGCTGGCATACTTTTATTTTTTAATTCTTTTTAAATGTCTCATTTCACTCAAGAAATATTATACCATGGATCTCACATGACATTTTGCATTGACTTTAAATGCATATGTTTTCTCAGAGTGAAGAATCAGTAGAGAGGCCCATACAGCATTCTGAGCCTCAGAACGTGGAGGTAAATAAACATAAAAGGGTTTGATGGTGATTTATGGATTTACAATGAAATGCAGTTGCTTTGCAGACCGGACATATACTTGGCTTTGGAAGTTTAACAGACTGTTCTCATGTTCTGTATGGTCTCATATAATAACGTCTCCCATACATGGTTCAGATGGGGGACAGCCTCTCTCCAACACCTGCTACTACAGCAGAAGAAGCTCTGGCCTCCTCCCAGGAAGCAGGAGCAGTGGGAGGTCCAGCTAGGGAAGGAGAGGGAGCTGTTGGAGGAGAGGAAACAGGAAGAGATGCTGAAGCCTGGGCAGCTGCATTGCCTCCTGTGAGTTGATTTTCTTTCGTTCACTTCAAAAACAATATGTCTACCAAATTATGCTATTTCTACAGATTTAGTACCTTACATTAAAGTCAACAACATTTTTGGAAAATATGACCTACTCGAGGCACCTGGTGGTGGCATCCTTGTGTATCACTTTTTGCCGCTCAGATCATGGAATATTGAATATGAGACTGTATGTTATTCTGAGTGTCCATTTGATGTGCCGTGTTGTTTGCAGGAGTGGGTTCCTATTATCAGACAAGATCAGATCAGTCAGAGGAAGATAAAGGCCCAGCCTCCTCTCTCTGATGCATATCTGCTTGGGATGCCAGCAAAGCGCAGGAAGGTAAATGTTTAGTTTCGTGCAGCTACATGTTAACATTGAGATAATGTTAACATTTGCTGATGTTTCTGTATTCATTCAGACTGTTTTGCCTCTCCATAAACATCACAATAAACAACATTTTTCTTATTGTTTGTCTCCTAGATGGTAAAGAGTGACGCCCCGAAACTGTCACTCTCTGAGGCTGTGAGTCAAGCTGCCAAGTCAGCCGGTGTAACACCCATCTCAGCTCCCGATGCCCTACAAGGAGATTTAGAAAATCCAGAACTTCAAGAAGCATACAGTGAACAGGTACCTTGTGTGAAAAGAGATTTTCATATTATGTCTTGAAATAGACATAATATGCAAACATACATGCTCAAGTTCCTATAACTAGATATTTGTTCATTAAGCATGTCAGGATTAGGGATGCAACGATACCATTTTTTCAGATCTGATCCAGAAAATTCTGAGTATCGGCCGATTCCGATCCGATACAAGGGCAGTTTTTTTTTGTTTGTTTTTTAAATCAATGGAGAATATCTATACCTCTGTGTGTTGACCTGATCGTCACTCTTTTGTGTGTTAAACACAATCTACTAAATATATACAACTTCATTTTAATGAAAAAATTAGTGTTGTCAAACGATTAATCGCGATTAATCGCATCCAAAATAAAAGCTTTTGTTTACATAATATATGTGTGTGTACTGTGTATATTTATTATGTATATATAAATACACACACATACAGTATATATTTTGAAAAATGTATACATTTATAATCATAATTTATATTATATAAAAATATATTTCATCTATAAACACAACATATTTTTTTTTAATATATACATGCATGCGTGTGTATTTATATATACATAATACATATTCACAGTACACACACATATATTATGTAAACAAAAACTTTTATTTTGGATGCGATTAATCGTGATTAATCGTTTGACAGCTCTAGAAAAAATATATAATCATAATCTATGACAAAAATACTATTATAAACTAGGTTAGTGGATAATTTAGCAGCAAAAGTTATTCTAGAAAAATCATGAGTGCACAATTTTATAAAATCTAATAATTTAGTGAAATAACAGTATTTATGGGGAACAAATGAAAGTGAATAAGTGTAAAATACATTAATGAAAACAAGTAAATTTATTTATATATAAATATAAACTAAAAAATTAAAAGACATTTCTTTTAAATGTATAACACAGTAATGAAGGTAGCAACATATAATATATAGTCCTATCTAGCAGCGGAGAGAAGAGTTTACGTCAACTTGAATTTAACGGCTTAAATATTCATCTGTACCTCACATTCGGGGGCGTCATGCCCATTCAAAGTCAGATTTTTGAGCCAAGTGGATTTTGAATGCAGCTTCCAAAAGACAAAATATAGGCGATTTAATATTTTATATATTTAATACAATCACACCGGTGTGATTAGAACGTTCAGTGCGTCATATCATAAGCTGCTAAATTCAAATCTGCGTTCGCTGGCTGGCGCTTAGCCAGATACAGATGCGTTTACAGCACTGCGCATTATAACCAATCACACACGATTCTATTGAGCTTATGAATGCAATGACCAATCAGAGGTGTTCAGATGAGTCATCGCTAAAATGCCAGTGTTTTCTTCACTTGCTCGCTTACTGAATAACTCTTTCTGGTGAATTCTCTCGTCAGAAACAACAAAGCGCAAATGTGTGTACGAAACTGTAAGATATTAATTTCATAGTGTAAACCGCTTCAGTGATTTTAATGGGTTTTTGAGAGTGCTTGAACTGGACTGTCAGTGAAAAGTTTCTTTGATAATGTAAATGTTCTTTGCTCTCTTTCTGTGCAATGAAAGTGTTATGATTAGTAGCCTAACTCGCAATGTTTTTATTCACATTAACTTTCAATGTTAAATTCACATGAAATATAAAGTCAGTCTTATTAAAAATGTTATGTCATGACACCCATAAGCAGACAGGTTTTTATTAATAGATTACATTATTAGGTTACTTTGACCATTGCCCACTATATATCAACATAATCTATAAAGGTGAGAGAATCAAGATATTTCATGATATAGTTAATGCGTTTGGGAATGTTTCGAATAAAAAGGAAAAAATAAATAAGGCAAGTGCTGTTGTGGCTGCTGTGTTAGGGGACATGAGTTGCGAACCCCCCCCCCCAACGCATGCCCCCTCAAAAATAATGAGTGTATGACGCCCCTGCTCACATTAATCTATGAAATGGCTTCAGAACACTTGGACTTTGACTTTATGGTCCTTTATAATGTTTTTGTGCTTTCGTGGGGCTTAACAATAACACAGAATAGTATACGCACAATATCGGATTTGGATCGGTCTTGTCTGACAGTTACCCGATCCGGCAGAAATGCCAATATCGGAGCCGATACCGATACTGTGTATCAGATCGATGCATCTCTAGTCAGGATTGTGAAACATTGATTGAATCGAGGTAGCAAACTGGATGTAGAATGTCTATACAGTCTTTATTAAGTTTTATTTCAATTTTTACTTTGACAATTTTAGTAAAAGTTTTAATTAAAATGTAATGTTTGTCAAATTAAAATGAGCAACTAGCTGAAATAAGTTAGTTAACTATAATAACCTTTTTCGATGTTCTTAATATATACATTTTTCCACAAACATAAAAGCCACCATTACTTTAAATATCATAAAATATATATATTATATAACAAGTATTATTTATATATATATATATATTTTGTTGTTTTTTTTAATAGCTGAAAAATGACATCAAGAAACGAGTAAAGGAGGACCCAGATTACAATCCCAGAAGGTTTCCTAACACACATCAAGTATTTTCTCCAGACTCATAACTTTTGTACCTGCCAGCTTACGTGTGTTCACCTCAGCCCTGTTCCTTTTGTGGGGCATGTGTTTTATTTGCACAGTTTCGTGTTGTCAGATGACTTCACACCCCACATTTCTGTCGATACCTTTTAATTGACTGATTATCTGCTTGCTGATTCTAATCAGCAGATGTGCTGTTGTACTTGATCATGTGTGGCTGGAGGTGCTGAGTGCGATCTACACACTGACCATCTGACAAGTGTCTTGTCCTGGTCAATAACAGACACGTGTGTTAAGAGCCTGTCTTTAAGCCACCTACCAGCATGCTGTATCAGAACTGTGGTGTTTTTATGATTCAGTCTGATGAATAACAGTGTTGTAACTGAATTCTGAGGAAAGACGTGATGAGAACAGGAGAGAACTGATAATTGATAACTGATAATGATGCTGTTGTTTAAAGCTTTATTGATTATATAACATTTTGCCTTGCCTTTCAGCTCCATTACTCTGCTATGGCTTTATGATACATTGCAAAAAATTATAAGAACTATGTCATTTGGAACCATGAATGTAAAATGCCCAAGATTAAACAATTTTGCACCGGTTTAGTGCATATATGCATTATTTGTTTTGTTTTGTTTTGTTTTTTCAAAATCACAGTTCATTTTGTTTGAGGTTAATTCAGTTTGTGAAATTAAGTCATTGAAATGTTAACTTTATCGTCATAGAATAAAATATACCAAAACAAAGCTATTTTTATAATGTTTTATGAAAGTGTGAATTTCCACCCCTTTGGAATGTTTATGAATACTTAAAGGAATAGTTCAGCAAAAAAATTAAAATTTGCTGAAAATGAGCTCACCCTCAGGTCATAATGTAGATGAGTTTGTTTCATCAGAACAGATTTGAGAGAACTTAGCGTTACATCACTTGCTCACCAGTGGATCCTCTTATATTGTGGTTTATTGCTGTAGCCTTGACATGTCTGCTGTCCTCATGCTTCCTGCAGCCGGACTATGGCAGGTTCACACAGGTGATCAGGAATCCTCCAAATCTTTCTCCTGATGGTGTTTTTCAGAGTCAGTAGAAAGGTCTCTTACAGTCCTAAGTTATAATAACTGACAATTCATAACTTTCAGTAACGTGACCGGCTCGAATACCTGGAGGGCAAAACATCCATAGAACTGCAGCACAAACCTGTCAATTTTCCATCTGTTTCACAGCCGCAAATATTTAGATCCCCTCTCAAAAGAATAAAACAAAGGTATGTGAACAAAATGCAAGTTTTGGCCATTTGTGATCCATATTAAGCACCCGTGGCAATATTTCAGTCATTAAACAGTGCGACAAAACATTGTAAAAACACTTAAAGTGCCTTAATATATTTAAAACAGTAATATTAAAAGATCAAAGTCAGCAATCACCATATTAATGACACATAATTTACATAGACAAAACTGATGAGGCCAGTGTTGTGCCCATTTTCGACCCCTGCCAAATTATTACCCCCCTCTCGTTGAAATCACTACTCCTAACCCATCCCCCACACCTAACCCTAAACCTAAACACAATGTGCAAAGTTTTACATTAAATGGCTTCCCATAGAAAACTATTAGAAGGAAAACACTGAACCGTTAAGCGGATTGCGTTTATATTCTTTTTATTTTTTGGGGGGTGATCTAAACATTTGCGGCTGGGAAACAGATGAAAAATTGACACGCTTGTGCAGCAGTACTATGGATGTTTTGCCCTTCAAGTCTTCGAGCCGGTCACGTGACTGAAAGCTATGAATGAATAGGCCTTATGCAGCTCCGCCCCTTTTCATCACTGTGCAAGGTTCCCGCGGGTCCTTAAAAAGTCTTAAATTTACTTGTACAATTTGATACAAGAAAGTCTTAATTATGATTTCAAGAGGTCATAAATTTGGGTAGCCTACAAACCAGAATTGCGACACAGCTTTATGTGACGATTAAACGTCAAAAGGCTATGATTTTATTAAATAAATGAGCGCTACAAGTCCGGTGCTGCGCTGCTTTGTGTGCTGCCGTTACCGCGGAAACTGTTCCGAAAGCGCCTCCTGCTGGCAGAGTATGAATGTGCATGTTCAATAAGGCCGTTGTTGTGAGTAGGGTATTCATGCAATACAGGAGGCTGTAGTTTTAGGACCGGATTTCTAGGACCCTATAGTTTTTTTTTTTTTTTTTTAATGTATGTATTATGTCAGGTCTTCCAGCCAGTTCTATCAAACCTTTACAATTAATCCAGAACGCGGCAACAAGATTAATTTTTAATGAGCCGAAAAGATTGCACGGCACACCTCTGTTTATCAATTTGCACTGGCTACCAGTTGCTCGCATAAAATTCAAGGCATTAATGTTTGCCTACAAAACCACCACTGGCTCTGCACCCCTTTACCTAAATTCATTACTTCAGACTTATGTGCCTCTAGAAGCTTGCATTCTGCAAGTGAACTTCGCTTTATTGTGCCATCCCAAAGAGGCACAAAATCACTTTCACGGACTTTTAAATGAAATGTTCCCTCCTGGTGGAATGACCTGCCCAACTCGATCCGAGCAGCTGAATCCTTAGCCATCTTCAAGAATCGGCTAAAAACACATCTCTTCCATCTTTATTTGACCATCTGACTCTAGCTCTCTCTATTCTAATTGTATTCTTAAAAAAAGTCCCTTTTAGACTTGCACTCTATTCATTTACTGCTTGTTTTCTTAAAAAAAGAAAAAAATTAACACTAGCTTTTCTAATCTTTTTGTTGTTTTCTTTTTATACAATTAACAAAAGCAAAAAAAGGCCTATAACACTAGCTTGCGCTATTATTTTTCTATTCTATCTGTTTTCTTTTTATTTATTATATAGACTAATTTAAAAAAAACATTGCTACGTGTACTGTTAAGCTAACAGACTTGTTATAGCACTTGCATATCATTGCTCTTTTGTTGATTTTGATTGCTTCTGTTGTCCTTATTTGTAAGCCGCTTTGGATAAAAGTGTCTGCTAAATGACTAAATATTAGCAGCTCGTACTATTTTATAGCACTTGCTATTCAATTCTGTATATTGTTATTTTTAAGGAATTGTGTAGTTTAATTGTATACACTTAATTATTGTCCTAACCAACTCCTAACCTTAAACATACCCTTTGGTAACCCTCTTTAAATATTTAACCTAATTTATTTCAATATATTCTATATATATTCTGGTTTTAAATTCAGTTTTCTTGGAAAGGAAGACTTGTGTCTGTGCGAGACGAGACTTCAGTTCATTAGCCGCAACGCAGCTTCACGTCTGACGTGTGACCCACTTAAAGTGCAGTAAACGGTAAAACAATTGCGGTACAAATTAGTGTGATTATTAGTACTTTAATGAATGTAAAATAATTTGAATACAAATACTAATTTATACTAATACTAATCTGCTGCCAACGTTACAATGCTCATGATAACTTTCATTAACTCTGCAATAAGAAAATCCACTTCACCAGCTAATAGCAGCGATGCTTTAGCAAATATAGAGCTAGCGCAAAAACGGAAGTTCAAAGTCAAAATTCCAAAGATGGTTGCAAACTTGTTACTCTGACTCATAAGGCCTATATTTTTGTTGTTTGGGGAGTGTCATCTGATTTGCTCCTGATTGGTGCACAGTATTTTTAAAAAGCAAGTCATCACCTCCACTGGAGAAAGTTCGATTTTTGTAGTGCAAAGTTTGTATGTGTTCTGCTTGTTTGAGATGAAAATAGTTTTTTTTTATCTGAGGAACTGTGTTGGTGTATTTGACACCTTTGTCTGTTTTATGATACTGATTTTGGATTGCCCTCTCAGTTTGTAATCATTATGTAATCATGCCATCTTTGTCATGGATATTCTCTCTTTAGTGGAACACTAAAGATCTTAGTCCCAAGTGATAGCGTTCAAAAGGGGCAAGACATCATCCGAGATGAGCTAAAAGAGTATAAAATTGGTTATCTTAAGTCAAGTGTGTCGGGAAATGTCTACCACAGAGGGTTTCATGAACGCATTTACAGGCCCCCTGACAAAGTTTTGCTAAGGGCCCCCAGATGGCTAAAGGCAGGTTAGTACTGTTTTCTCTTTTCTTTTCTTTTAATAGAGTAAAGCCCTGTTCACACCAAGAAAGATAACTAGATGACGAAAGATAAAATCGTTCTCAATATTAAAGAATAGCAGAGTCCACACCACAGCTATAACAATAAAGGCACAGAGAAACGATATCGTTGGAATCACTTTCAGAACGATTTTTTCCAGCTGATGAACGATACAAACATTGACATCCAATCAGAATCCATCCTGCTATAATGAGCTCGAGAATTTAAAGCGGCAGATGTGGGTGCGCTGAGAATAAACAGATGATATCGTTTGCTGGTGTGGACACTAATATCATTATCTTTATAGTTATTGTTCTTGCTGTGAACGGGGCTTAAGACAGAGGGTTAAAAACAAGACAGTTTTGTTTATTTTGGCCTGAGCTGCCCCTGAACTCAGTTTCCCAAATTACCACAAACTTGTTTGTAATGTGCGGTCTATGAAAGTCCCCAGACAGGGAGTGACAATCAACAAACAAAACCATTTCCCTTAAAGATCTGTAAAGATTATTTGAATTTTACAAAATTATCTTTAAAATACAGTATCCTGAAAAAGGGACGTATCTTTTTATTTTTGAGAATTTATCTTTATGTCAGAAGACCCTGAAACTGACTAAGTATCTTTATATTTTCTGAACGAGTAGACACAACAACATACCTCTTCTGCTTGTCATATTCTTTGTGTTCTATCTCAGATGCTGATAGCTGGTCACTCCCATTGCTGATTGTTTCTATAGATCCAGCTGCACATTAAAGTTACTGAACGTGTCTGGCAGGTTTAAATCATTAGTTCAGCTGGTGCTGGTAGTTTGGCTGTGGCCTTAAAGGGCGGCCGTCACTCATCTGTCTTCTGCCTGTGATTTACTTTACTTGATTAACTCTGAGAAAAGACATCTGGGACCTGAAGTCAAGGAGGAAATTTAGGTAGGTGCATTTTGGCAGACTTTCTCTCCAAAGCAATACCATGACATATTGTAAAAGCCATTTGCATAAAACTCTTTGCATACTTTGACTTGCAAATACTCGTATAAGTGAGTTGGAGTAAATGCCAACACAATTCGTTCTCATTTGACCTTTTATTACAACCAAAATACAAACTAGCAAATCTGGGTTGCCTATATTCCTTATGTCTGTGTACATCTGTGAAACTGACATAAGTAAAGGAGGAGGAAGAACTCCCGCATCTCCTTGGAACCATTATTTATGTTGAGAACAGGAACCAATCTACCATGTTGTTGAAGCAGACTGGGAGTTAAAATGTGACGACCTTAATGATGTAATAATGGTCATGTGCATGGTATGAGAACAGAGGAAGAGACAGTATATGTAATGCTGGTCTGTGTTCCTGCCAACTAAAACATCTCAAGACAAGTGTAGGATACTAGTTTAAAGTGGTAAGCATTTAATACATTTTAATTTTAATTCAATTTAATTTAATTTAATTCAGTTTTCAAAGTATAAAAGTATTAAAGTTAATATTTTTAGTTTTAATTCAGTATTCAAAGAATTGACCTTGAATTGAATGTTACAACTTTAATTATACATCGCAGTTCCTTTTAATTTGATAATTTCTGAAGAATTTTCATTGAATTTTCGCTTTTATTGGAAAATGTAAAAAATGAATAAATGTTAAAACTATTATTTAACTTGTAATATTATTAATAGAATTTTGAACCTCCTGGTGTGTATGCATGTAAATAATATATTTACCCTGATCATGGAATTGAAAAAGTGTTTATTTTAATTTAGCTATTATTTATCTTGTAGATTATATGTATACATCTGTTATGTGGAATAGCTTGTTCAGGGCAGTACTAAAGAAACAACAAGCAAGATTCTGTGCAAGTGTTGTTTTCTGAAAATCCAGTTCTTCAGGTTTTGTAAAACACTTATGCAATTTCAAAAATGTTTTGTGTTGCATTGTTTTAGGTACACCAACCCATTTTATTTATGAAAGTGAAACTCAGAAAACCTTGTTTGAACTTGAACATTTTGAAAGTGGTTACATCAGGATGACAGACAGTAATGAAGATCAGCGAATATTAACGATTCTTTCATGGAATGTAAACGGTTTTAACCGCAAAAGGTCTGAGGTGCTTCATCATTTAAGTCTTCTGAAGGCAGACGTGGTCTTTCTTCAAGAAACTCATGTAGGGCCAGATAGAATCTACTCATCTGGGAGCGTCAAAATTCAAGATTTAGAATGCGATTACATGGCGGCATTCACCGTATTTAAAGGAAGTTCACGAGGGGTGGCCATACTTTTCAAAAACAACCTCGGATGTGGTGGTTTCAATGTCAATTGCGATGAAAAGGGAAGATTCATAATAATCTCATGTCAAATTTGGGGGCATGATTTCATATTTATCAACGTGTATAACTCAAATGACGAAAAAATTAAGCTTTCAGATTTCACGCAAATTTCAACCCACATCCCACGTTCTGCATATCTGGTGGTTGGTGGGGATTTTAACACAGTCATGGACGCTGACCTTGACAAAACCTCAAATTTACGAAACCGAAGTCACAGAAAGACTTTCGATGCTCTTCAATGTTTCTTGGAAAACTTCAGCTTGGTGGATGTCTGGCGGTGTCTTTACCCTGAAGTAAAAAGCTTTACGTATTTTGATGGGAAAGGTCAGTCGAGATTGGACTACTTCTTTTTGCAAACTCACAATTTAACAAGTGTAACAGCCTGTAACATCCACAAGAGACCAATGCACTCAGATAAA
Organism: Tor tambroides; assembly: GCA_021397915.2. Taxonomy (NCBI): domain Eukaryota; kingdom Metazoa; phylum Chordata; class Actinopteri; order Cypriniformes; family Cyprinidae; genus Tor; species Tor tambroides. Next base: position 84,083 of record JAFVLL020011276.1, read on the forward strand.
GAAGAGTATGTTTCTGATCACGCCCCATTGTCAATTCAGATTCAGACAGATGGACCAAAATGGCAATTTGATTATTGCCTCCTTGAAGACAAAGCATTTATGGAAAAACTTTCAAGCATAATAAAGAAAATTTCACAAATAAATACCAAAAGGAATGAATACATGTGGCCAGGAGCGAAGGTCAGACTTGTATGTGAGGCAGTGGCTTTTCAAAGACAAAGATCTCACCCAAAACCTTCAAGACGTTCAGAATTGAACTTCCTCAAGAGATGGACAAAGAAGGTAGAGCTTCTCTTTTCCTGCTCTTGTTTTTGGATGTAAAATTATTCAATAATTGTTTTGACATCATAATTTCTTTTTAAGGTTGTCCAGGTTCAGAATCATCAATTGAGGTTCTTCATACACCAAATACTTCATCCCAGAGTCTTCTGAACTTCTTGAATCATTTGCACCAAACTGAGAGGTTCGAAGACATAAAATCCACCCTGATTACCATTCTAAGTGAACCTGTTTCAAGAAAAGAGATTCTGGATGCTATGCTGTCTAACAGCAGATGGACTAACAGTTCATTTCTGTAAGCGTTACGCTTGTAAAATGATTGACCTCTTACAAGCATTTTTCAACCAAATCTTTGACCTCAAGCCAATTAAACCATTTTTGAATCACTGAGCCAAGGCAAAAACGATCATACTTACAGCTATGATATTCAATATGGCTTCAGTCCCATTACAACATTTAATATGGATTATAAAATTCTGGCTTTGATTCTGGCGGAGAGGTTGAAGAGCGTTATTGAACATATTTTAAATCCAGATCAAAGCAAACCACACATTTCTGTTCTAGACAGCATCCCAGTGCTGTTTATTTCATTAAAACTAGATCCAGGTGCACTGAAATGGCCATATTTGTTTAATAGCTTAAAGTCTGTGAACCTACCTGACCGGTTTAGATCCGTGTTGAAGCTGTTTTTGATGGCAGATCACAGATCACAAGGTCTGAGGGTGGGATGTCCGCTGACTCCTTTACTAGTAAGCATCTGCCTTCTTCCTCTGATTAACTCCATTAACTGCGAGAACATGTTTTTGGGGCCTAAAGTTCAAGAAGAAACCATAAAGTCAGCCATCGATGAAGACACGGCCATGATTTTTCTTTCCAATTCGAATGAAGCTTTGGATAGTTTTGAAAAGATGCTCAGGGATTTTATTGAGACGTCAGGCTTTATCATTGGTGAACGATGCTCTGAGGTATTCATAGCAGGTTCATCTGGCTTCAGTTTAGGCAAAGATAAACTTCAGTTGTTTAAGAGAACGGACGATGGATTATGAGATGATTCAAGTCTCTCTGTGTTTTGGTTGGCGTCGTTTTGCGTAGATGCTCACTGAAATCTAGGTCTGTTACAAAGACTCTGATCCATGGAATCGTTTCAAAGAGTCAATTCTAATTTTCTCAACTCTTTAAAAGTGAAGGTAAAATAAGTCTTGATAGATTATACTTTTATAGCACACAATAAAAATGTGAAAAGGCTAGTTGCCACCTACTGGCTTGATGATGTACAGAAAGAGTCACCAACTGAATCTTTTTGTTGAACTTAATTATTCCAGTCAATGAAACAATCTCTTTTACTACTGTAGCTCTCTATTATTTTTCACAAATCTAAGTATGTTTAAGGCTCTGCATACATATTACAAATACATTTATATTTTTTATTTGCAGATTCTGCCACATAATACCAGGTGTGTGGTTTATAGCTGAAAACAATATTACATTTTGCATTTACAACATTTGGAACAAAAAACTGTTGCAAACATGTTGCTTGTTTGTTTTACATTTAATACATTTTTTGTATTTTTAAATGCTTAAAAATGACCTAAAGGACCTTCTAAAATTGAATCAATAACATATGTTGAACCAGTATAGTATTACATAAATCTCCATATGCAGATGAAAATACAAAAACCATAATATGCCATTGAAATAAAATACAAAGATTTAATCCCATGTCAAATCTCAGGCAGGTGGTTTGTTGTGATCCATATCCATGTAAAAATGCAGATGGGTATGTTTGGTATGTTTTCGCTGCAACCAGCAGAGGGAAGAACAAGATGATCTCAATGAATGCATCTGTGGTAAACCAGCTGGACAACCTCTAGCTGAGCCGCACCATTGGCTAATATGTGGAATGCAAACAGATGATGTCGACGTTCCTGGTCAGATCCTGATCAGAATGATGTGGAAGTGGGTTGGGTGTAGTTTAAGTGTGCAAGCTCATTACTGAGCAGCTGAGCTCAATGCAATGACTGTAGGCTTATTTAAGAAGCAGGAAATGTTTTTGGTTCCTTATAAATGTTTTCTAGTTTGATTTATAATCAAAAATGAAAGCTGAATTTTCATTTCTTTAATTTAAATTTTATTGCAAGTTTATTTAGCAACTCTTTATCATTGTAAGAGTTGTTCAATTGGGATCAAAGTTCAAGCCCAGTTAACCTACTTGCATAATCGGTGACAGATATTTGTGAACTCCACCAAGATGCAACTCATGATGGCTGTTTCACAAATACATATTTTATGTTTATTTTATCCCCAAAAAATCAAGAAATTGGAGTGTTATCAAAAGGAACCACAGATCATAAATAAAAAAAAAAGTCCATTCAAGAACAAAAATTCAGTATAGCTGAAAGTCTTCAATATGTGTGTGCTTTAAATGAAAGCTCCAGGATTTTGCTGGTGATCCTTCTGATTCCTGTATCTATATGCTAACCAGACGCCCAGAATCTGAAACAGGAAATATAACAAAATTCATATAAAAATGAATTTATTAACACCTCAACTTGACAGAAAACTAAGAAACAAGCACCGCACCAAACCAAATGATGTCCAGTGTTTGCTCACCTCTGTAAAACTGAAAAACAAACTGACTCCTCCGACAAACTGTAAAGCGTCGTCAGCATAGGCCTGGATTATAACTGAACATGGTCTACAACTTTGATCCTTGAAACAGTTCTAATGGCAAAGAGAAGACAGAAATAAAGCAGAAAATAATCTTTACAACCACAATAAAACTGCATGTTAGTTCAATGCATATAAACAAGATGATCTCATCTCAGGTGATCATCTCAGACTATTTGCTCAAGAGGTTAAACAGCCTGTCAGTTATCATGGTAGAAGTAGGTTTCATTTTGTCCACATTGAGTAACTCAATTATGAGCTATAAATAAAAATGGAAGCCTTATACCTAAAATCTTAACGTACAAAAATATTTACCAAAGCTCACTATATAAACACATTCACCAACTATTTGTTCAAGAAGTTTAAAGGGTTTTTCTAAAAGCACGCTGTTTTTCACATTAAGTTCAAGTAGCAGAAGACACTTCATAATTCATTAATCTAATACTTCTTACAGCAACACAGCTCTCATTGTAGTTAACTTCAAGGAAGTCACAGCAATCCAGTGATCTTTCCAAATCCTCCTGCATTGATTCAGACTTATTCCATCCTATCTCCAGGAGCAGGTTCTGAAGGACAACAAAACATTTGAATTTAAAACCTAGGAATGAGGAAACCAGTATCACGGTATCAAAGTAGTACAAACTATAATTACCTGCTGTTCTTTATTAATCGCCAAGCAGGCACACGATACTGAAAACTGCACAATGAATACCATGAAGAGAATGAGCATGTACTAAAGACCAGTTAAGGTCCATCATTTTGGACAAATTCAAAAGCTGTTGATAACAAAGGAAATCCTTTCAAACACAAAAGCCAGCAAAACTGGTAAATGTGAGTTTAGGGCCCAAAGTACAATACGAATTAAGACTGAACAGAGATAAACCTCATATAGACACATTATTGATAAGGAGAGAATTTCTTGAATGAGTAACTTGGAAGGATACAAAGAACAAGAGGACTTGATGATGCTTCACAGCTCCACACAATCCCATAATGGCCACGACAAAGAGAAATAATCCAACAGCAATGACAGCAGCCATCACCCTGAAACTAGAGACCAGTCCGAACCATTTGCCCCATGCTGCAACACCAATCATTAGAAGACTGACCATCTGAAAACAAGAAAAGATGGATGGTTACACTTCAAGGAGTGTACATGCTCAGAAAAGGCAATTATGAATATAAGCATAAAAAGACATTCTCATTAGGTTTTCCAATTTACAGTAGGCTACAATTTAAAGAACTTACATATTGTTATTGCCATTGTTATGGTAAAGAATAATAGGAATATATGTATAACAAACTGTTAAACTTTTAAGCAAAGACAAAACTCATTGTTCACGTGAATAAGAACAAGACTTAAAGACTAAATTTATGTAAACCGTTAGACACTTACCACATAAATAAGGTTCAAGATACAAAGAGAAGTTTTGGAACAAACAAACCCTCCACAAGCCATGATGAATATCTAGTGTACACTTAAACCATAGTCCGCAAATAACCTCTATGTAGGACTTTCCGCTCTGAGGCAAGTCGTCTGGAGCTAGAAGTTGTCTAAGATTAGCTCAGGTAGACAAGTTTAACGTCATTGGTCCGTTCTTTATCTGTATGCAAATAAGCAAAGTCCTCATTTATAGGCTACTGTTATCCCAAGGTGAAGCAATCATGATAGGAAGTCCGACTCATTCTGGCGAATCGGTTCCTTCGACCGTATCGTTTGAAAGAACCTGTTCAAAGGCAAATGCCTCAGTTCTGAATTCAGTGAGTCAGTTGTTCACCCAAGAACCGGTTAAACCGACTCAGTGGACAAACTGCTCAGTCAGACGTGTGAATCATTCTGTGACAGGTTTCCAATTCTTGGATTCTGAACGATTCTTGTATAGTTTTAAATATACACATAGGTCTGTATGGTACAATATTTTTGTTAGTTGTCATCTCATACGAACAGTTCATGATTTTCAACTACTTTAAAGGTGGGATTATTTTACACCTCTATATTTGATTAATATAATTTTAATCTACTGAAACCCTAATGCTAGTAAGATGCGTATGTATGAGACACACTTACATTAATGTCTCTTATTTTGAAAAAATAAATATATTGAATGAAAGTTCTAGACTTCATGGGACTGAAACACCACCGAACAGATGGGGTACAAAATTGTTAAATATAATTAAATCGTTTTTCACTACTCTCATGCTTGGCACAGTTACAAATGTAGTATTTTAAAGAGTTAAAAGAGTTGTATATTGCGATATATATATTTTAAACGAATCCTAAAACCACAACGGAAAGCGACAGCGGTAATTACGCCCCCGTCTTTTGTTGCAGTTGGTTCAGTCCGTTTGCAGACGGTAGCGTGTTAACCCCTTATTGGAGAAGGCAGTCAGTGTGGATCAATCACAGCACAGCAGAGTTGTCTTATCCATCACAGTCAACTTATATATTGTTTATTAAAACCAAAAAGCGTCACTTAGACTATAATAATGTCTACACCAAAGAAAGGAGACCTGACCGACACGGAGAAGGAGCTACTTCAAGTTATTGCTGCAGGTAATGATAGCATGAGGCTAACAGGCTAACTGCAGATTAACAATTTTAACAGTTCAGTTTTACAGTTTAAACAGTTTCATTTACAAAATCTGAAAGCTATGGTTGCATAAATATACATAATCAATTCTCTGTTTTTTAAGCGAATTCTTGATGTGTTGCATGCAAAAACCTGCATATCTATTCAGTTAAACTGTACGTTATATGACAGGTAACGATATGCAATTAACGTATATGATAAACGTACCAATTAAAATTATTTAAGCATCAATATTTTTGTGTTGCTTGGTGCTGAGTTCCTCAAAATATCATGATGATCGTTTAGCATTAAATATGAATTAGAATCTGATGTGTTATTCTTTACAACTGTGGTTGAACATTTGTAGGTAATGTGCAAGAAGCCTCTAGACTGCTTGGATCCAAAGATGTCAGGGTAAACTGTCTGGATGAGGTAAGGAAATGAAGTGTCATTATGCATTTTAATAAAGAGGTTTAAATGTGGTTTAATTTATCACTCTGTTAGTTCTTTGTTCTTTTTAAACAATGCTTAGCTTTTGTATAGAATACAGGTTGAGTACATTGACCTGTCCAAATCAGATGTCACTGGCACTTGTGGGCTTTCAAAGCAGCTGCCTGGAAATGATATTGATTGTCTTTCATTACGAATCCTTCTGTTGGAGCTGAAAAGAAACAAATTAAATGAATAAAAAATTATGAATCAGTTACTTGTTGGATAGCAAATAAACAGTTTAGAATATTTTTTCTTTCACTTGATTTAAGGAATTAATTGTTCACCCAAAAGTCAAAGATTGCTGGAAATTTACTCATCCTCAGGCCATCTTAAGACATAGATGAGTTTGATTCTTCATCTCGACAGATTTGGAGAAATGTACATCACTTGCTCACAATTAACAGATCCACTTCAGTGAATGGGTGCCGTCAGAATGAGAGTCCAAACAGATGATAAAACATCACAGTAAAATATGAGTGTACTTGCTGCTTGAAATGCTGAAAGATGACTTAAAGGAACAGAAAATTTGCTGAAAATTTCATATTCACAGGTTAATGCTTTGAGTGTTTTTGAGAGTTGTCAGGATCACCATCAGGTACCCATCGTTAATATTTCAAATATGATAAATGCTTTGCTGAATACTGCTTTTTTTCCCCCATTTTTTTCATCAGTATGGCATGACCCCTCTCATGCACGCTGCATATAAGGGCAAGGCAGACATGTGCAAACTGCTGCTGCAGCATGGAGCAGACGTCAACTGCAACGAACATGAACATGGATACACCGCACTCATGTTTGCAGGACTCTCAGGTCTGGATCACAGATGCTAAATTCTTTTGGTGCTTGTACTGTTAATTTGACTGTATTTTATGCTAGTAATATGAAAAGACAGTAAATCATGTCCACTCTATTGTACAGGAAAGACAGATATCACCTGGATGATGTTGGATGCTGGAGCCGAGACAGATGCAGTGAACTCAGTCGGCAGAACGGCAGCACAAATGGCTGCTTTTGTAGGTATGACAAAGATATGGCCTTATGGGGAAAACAGTGTGCTTTATCGGTCAGTTCAAATGTATGGGGTTGGTAATTTGTAACTATTTTGAAACAAGGCTCTTATACTCACCAAGGCTGCATTTATTTAACAAGAAATACAGTATAACAGTAATATTGTGGATTTTTTGAAGTGTTTTCTATTTGAATATATTTTAGAGCAAAATTCATTTCTGCGATGATAAATCTGAATTTTCAGCAGCTATTACTCCAGCCTTCCTAATGTTGGAAACGGTTGTCCTGCTTAATATTCTTGTGGAAAGTAAATTTTTTTTAGGATTCTTTGATAAATACACAGATAAAAAGAACAGTATTTATTTGAAATAGAAATGTTTTGTAACCGTATAGATGTCTTTACTGTCACTTAAGATCAGTGTAATGCATCCTTGCTGACTACATTCCCTCCCCCCCCCAAAAAACAAGTTTTTTACTGGCCCCAACCTTTTGAACAGTAGTATGTCAGATTTTGAGAGGATGCAAGGTATTTTTTTGTTTCCAAAATTGAATAGTAAATAGTAGCCTACCTTTTTTTTTTTTTTTTTTTTTTTTTAGGGCAGCATGACTGTGTGACAGTCATCAATAACTTCTTCTCTCGGGCGAGGTTGGATTACTACACAAAACCACAGGGGCTTGAAAAAGAACCAAAACTCCCTCCTAAACTTGCTGGACCGCTACACAAAATTATAATGAGTACCAACCTCAACCCTGTAAAGGTACTTTTTTGTCTGAACCATAGCCACATATATATATTTATATCGGCAGCACGTATAGCTGTGTCTCGGGTGACCCGAATTTGAGACCTGACTCATTATCCTTTCCCAGTCTCTACTCTACTGTCCCAATCTCTACTGTCCTATCAAAATAAAGGTGGAAATGCTCATTAATATATTTTAAAAAGATATATTTTTAAGCTAAAATGCTGCAATACAGTCTTTTTGAACCTGACGATTATAATATTAAAAATCATCAAACTATGCACAAAAGATAATTTATCCTGAACTGTTAAGATTGGATGTTCTTTCGATTTTTTTGGCTGCAGATAGTGATGTTGGTGAAAGAAAACCCTCTGCTGATGGATGTGGAAGCACTTGAGAAGTGCCGGAAGGTCAGTTGCATTCCATGCTAAGTGTACATTTCAGAGCTGAGTTGAGATTCATTATAATAAACTTACAGTAACTGAATTCAAATCTGACCCAATTTTACCACAGTTAATAACGCATTGTTTTTCAGGTTCTGGAGCTGATCTGTGAGAAGTGCATCAAACAGCAGGATATGAATGAGGTGTTGGCCATGAAGATGCACTACCTCAGCTGTGTGCTGCAGAAATGTGGCTCTTTCCTAAAAGAGCGACAGGACAAACTTGATGGCCTAATCAAGAGGTGAAATATTATACATATATATATATATATATATATATATATATATATATATATATATATATATATATATATATATATGCAACCGTTTGAAATTTTGGTGTCAGTAAGATTTTTTTTATTCATTAAGGATGCATTAAATTGTTTAAAGTTACAATAAAGACATTTATGTTACAAAAGATTTCTGTATCAAATAAATGCTGTTTTTAAACTTTCTATTCATCAAATTTCCACAAAAATATTAAGCAGCACAACTGTTTTCAGCAATAATAAGAAATATTTTTTGAATAGCAAATGAGCACATTAGACTAATTTCTGAAGGATCATGTGACACTGAAAGACTGGAGTAATGATGCTGAAAATCCAGCTTTGCATCACAGGAATAAATTATATTTTGAAATATATTAAAATAGAAAACTGTTATTTTAAACTGTAGTAATATATTTTACAACATTACTGTTTTCCTGTATTTTTGATCAAATTAATACAGCCTTGGTGAACATAAGAATCTTCTTTCAAAAATGTTTAAAAAAAAAAAACTTCTTGAAACCAAAGATTTGAACAATAATGTATATGTGTGTATAAACAATTTACACTAATAAAACTAAATTTACTCTAACTCAAAAATATTTCTTAGTCTTTTGAAAGGGCGAGACAGTGATGGCTTCCTGGTATTCCAGGAGAAGTTCATTCGGGAGTGCATTAGGAAATTTCCATACTGTGATGCCACATTACTGCAGCAGCTGGTCCGGAGTATCGCTCCAGTGGAAATTGTGAGTATGAGTTACAGTGACCTCTATTTGCTCATGTAGAAGACCCTGGAAGTGTAATAAAATAATAGAATCATAGCCTCAACTAGAAAGACTGAACCACATTCTGTGTATGGAAGCCTCACCAGTCCTGTTCTGACAGGGAAGTGATCCCACTGCTCTGTCAGTGCTCACGCAGGCCATCACGGGACAGGTGGGTTTCATGGACGCAGATTTCTGCACAACCTGTGGTGAAAAAGGAGCAGAGAAAAGATGCTCCATCTGCAAAATGGTAAATATCAGGTTTTGTCTTATGACTTCTGCACTTATTCTGTAATAGAAAAAGTGTCACTTGGTTTGCTGAGGTGCTTTCTTAAATCTGTGCATTTCTTCAGGTGATCTACTGTGACCAGGCCTGTCAGAAGCTGCACTGGTTTAGCCATAAGAAGGTCTGTAAGATGTTACAGGAGCAGAGAGAGAAACACGAAGCTGAGTCAGCATCAACACTACAGAAACAGGCCAAAGGTATTCAAACTTAATTAGTTTTGCATTACTATGACATTTATGAGAAGTATCGTGGTATTATCATGTTTTTGGGCGTCGTACCATGGCAACACATTGGCCTTGACATGTTCTTTGGGAATGCCCCATATTTCCTGCACTCATGTTATTTATCTCATGCATCACAGCAAGAAGAAATGATTCTTCAACCAAATTGTGAGCTTGCAATCTGAATTAAATGTAATGAGATTAAAAAGACAAGAGTCATTCATTTTGGTAATTATTTATGTTTTTGATTCACTAAGCAGAACCAAATCAGAGTCATTTGTTTCAAGATTCAAGCTACACTTTTCCCACTGTAAGGTTTTGATTCACTAAAAACAACCAAACAAAAAGAGTCATGTGTTTCGGGAATTGGACTACACTGTTCATTCTGTATGTTTTTGACTCACTAAAAAGAATCGAATGATGAAAATCTTTTGTTTTGAGAATCGAGTTACACTGTTCATGCTGTATGTTTTTGATTCACTTATGTTTTCACACTAAAACTGATAATAGGCATGGCGTAAAAGAGAAGATTTGAGATTACAAGTATTGGGATCATTCAACTAAAGAATTGGAATACATATTTAAAAAGAAAAGAAAAAAATACACACACACACACATTTTTTTAATTTAACGATTTTATTTAATAATGTCATTAAAATAGCTGAGGAGTGATGTGATTTAAGCTCTCTCTTTCTCTTCCATAGCTGAGGCTGATCAAGCATTGGAGGAGACGACCGGCACTATGGAGGAGCTCTCTGTCAGTCAGAGTGAGACCACCAGCTCCTCAGATAACCAAACCCAAGATAATACCTCAGAGACAGTCTCTGTTACTGCAGACTGAATCACAAAGAATCATACCATTTCAACCCAGCAGCCATCATCTTCATTGAAGACTCATCTAAGACAAAAGAGAGCAGATCTGTGATGCCACCCAGAGGTTCTGAAGGTTCGGATGCTCTTGTGAAAGCACATAACGTAGGAAAAAACCACCAAAACCATTTCCACACAAATGCACAGAGGGAAGGGTCTACAAGTGACAAAATGTAGATTTCTTTTTGTTTGATTGTTTTAGATAATCTTTTTACATTATGTTGGAAAAAAAATATTTGTATTTATGTATGTGAAAATCATGTATTGAGAGTCTTATGTGTTATGTAGGTTTTGCTTTAGGAAAGATATTATAATATATTGCTGCAAGACATTGATACCTATGCCTTAAAATATTTAGTTTGTTCTTATGGAGAAGAGTCAAATTAATAGATGGCAGCAGCTTACGTGAGTTTTTATAAATCTGTAGCATTTATCTGAATGCAACAGGTATGTTTGGAGGCATCTGATATCGAAATACAGTAAAATGGTCTCACAAATCAAATAAGTAGATTTTCCGTCCGCAAGTTACAAACTAATTGATCACATGTTCTTTGATGAACATACATCAAATATTAGATAGCACTCACAGTACAAATATTTCAGAAAACACATTAGTCTTGACAATGTTTATTGAGTTTGAAATGACAACGTATGAGCTGTTTTTCATTGATTTAAACCACTTGGCCTTGTCAAACGTTCCATCGTGCGAACAAGAGTGACGGCAGAGGTCTGGAAATCATCTAAGTTTGACAGTGAGTATGTCAGATGCAGGTTTGCTTGAGTCATCTAGATGGTTCCACTGAGACGTGCTTGTACCGGTCCAGTTCATAATGGAGAACTGTATGATGGATTTGGGCACTGATGGGTTTTCTCGGTCATCAGAATGACTGCTAGAGAAAACATACAGAGTCAGCTCCTGTGATGCATTTGCTGTAGTTTAAACATTAAAAATATTTGAAAAATACTCTACTTTGATACTGACTCTGTACAACTCTTTCCTGAGCCATGCTGACCTGTAACAATAAAACAATCCTTTAGATACATTTCATGAATCTTAAAATGCTGTAACTTGATATTTTAGTTAATAGTTTTCGGTTTCGACTAGAGAACCTTAGCTTACCCATTGGTTTTGTGATGGAGTTGGTCACTTTTCTTCCTGTAGGAGGTGGTAGTGCTCGTCTGCCAAAGGCGATAGTATCAAGCACCCTCTGTCTTTCAACACTGAACAGCTTAAATGCCCGTCTCCTTTCCTCCTGCTTCACTTCTGCCAATTATACAGTACCTCACTGCTTAAAAGTTTGGAATAATTAGGACTTTCATTATTTTTTTTTTAAAGAAGTCCCTTATGCTTACCAAGACTGCATTTATTTACTTAAACGTACAGTAAAAACGGTAATATTCTGAAATATTATTACAATTTAAAATAGCTGTTTTCTGTTTTAATATATTGTGAAATGTAATTTATTCAAAGCTGAATTTTCAGCAGCATAGTCTCCAGTGTCACATGATCCTTTAGAAATCATTCTGATATATTGATTTAAATCTTACCCCAAACATTTAACAAAATAGTAAGCAGCACAACTGTTTTCAACATTGATAATGATCAAAAATTAGTTTATCCAATCACATAATTAGCTGATGTGGTGTGTCCTATTCATTTTTACAGCATTTTGAAATCTCTGATCACTTTTGCTGAATTATTCTAATATTGGAAGTTTGTATGATTATGGATGCCAACCTTTTCTATCTAAAAACCGCACAGATGGCAAATGGTGCAGCACGTATTGGCGATATTCAGGATCTTGTGTGAAGGGGTTCAGATATAAAGCTGAAACAGAAGATGCATTTTATCTGAAATGACTTTTTTTCCAATACAAATACTGCAACGTATCTTAAATCATTATAATACTGATACTGTATATTTGTTTTTTGTTGTCATACAAATGATGTAAAAATTAGCTTGATTAACTGTTATTTTAATTTTTAAATACCAAGGAATATTTATAGTCTACTTTACTAGGGAATGCAATGGTTGAAGGACTTAATGAGAGATGGTGGTCTGAGGTTCTCACAGAGAGTGTGGTGGTCCTGCATGTTCTTCAGCTCTGACACGGTCTCCTCCAGACACTTCATCTGATTATTGAATAGGAGCAGGACTTGCAGACATGTAAGGTGTCTCAATGCCCCTGAGTGCAGACAGAAAAAAAGTGTACAACTTAGAAACTACATAAATAAATAAATATAAAACATCTTTATAGCACAAACTGACCTGAAATGGAGAGAATGTCATTGTTCTGTAGATAAAGTTCTGTCAAGCAGCAGTTAAATGAAGCTCTGGAAACCTCTCGGATCTGTAAAGTCACTCTTTTAAATCTTTGAAATTCTGTTTTGTTTTGTTTTTTAATGGAAAGTGTATTGCAGCTTTGTAGTTTTTACTCATATTAATGAACTGCTTCATAGTTTTAGTGTTAAACCTTATTTTAAGCTTTAAAAACTAGTAATCACACATAAGAGACAGTGAAATTCAAATTTGAGTCAGGCAGTCTAACCTTGTTATTGTTAAGCCACGCGCATCTCAGCATGGAGAACCTTGACAAATTAGGAATGTAAGTCAATCCTCTAAAAACAGATGGAAAACGAAAAGGATACAAAAGAAAAGAAAACATTGTTCATAAATTAAACATTTATTATTTTTTATGCATATTATAAATTATAATACATTTCATAAATGTAGGTGTCAGGTCCACATCTTATTATCTAAAAACTTTATGTATATATTACATTTATTTATATTTTTCTCCTAAGCACCTTCTGGCGAGATGAAGGTGAGTCACATCTGTGTCACGCTGAATCACGCGCTTCGGCAAAGGATCTTCATTTTCCTGTTGGGGGGGGAGGGTTAACTTAATTATTAATAATTAATTAGTGCAGTCCATAGATATGTATAGTCTACCTGTTTGTATGTTTCCATGTCTGAACTAGAGCCTGCTGGTCTGAACAAAACAAGACGACACTCGCCGGTTGCTAGGAGACACACTTCACTCTTGTTTGATTGATGGCCAATCACTGCTCAGAATTCATTTTATCGCACACGCTGACAACGTCACGGGGACGGTACGCGCTGTTCTGTTGTGTTGTCTCGGTTGGCATTTTCAAACGTTTTGATGGTAGTCTTCTTTTTTCTCGTCCATGAGAGGGCACACTTTTCCTTAAAATATTGTTAAGCTTCCACCACGAGAAGCTAAAGTGTGTGGCAGGTTTGTTTGCGCTTGCATTGTTTACGTTTATTGTGATACAACTAATTTGATTTTTACATGGTGTAGTAGAGCATTTTGCATATTCGGGTACTGGACATATATTTCTTAACTTGTTATTTTAAGGGCAAGAGATATTATTATTATTATTATTATTATTATTACTACAAAATTTCCAAGACGATAACTGTCGTTGTCACTAGTGATAAACGCTGTGAGGTCCTGTGATCTATCTATCTATCTATCTATCTATCTATCTATCGTTCTATCTATCGTTCTATCGTTCTATACTATATATTTATTATAGATCAAAAGTTTAGTATTGAATAATGCCTACTGTTTCACTTATCCGTAAGTAGTAGGCGTTATATACACTTCAATAAGGAGTTATAACCAGTGTTTATCAATCAATCAATCAATCGATCGATCGATCGATCAGTCAAACATGTCATCTTTGCCACAGTCGTTTTCACCTTATTTTCAGTAAACAGATCGAATCAACTTGCCAGACAGATTGATTGTTGATTAACTGCTGCTTAAATGAGGAAATGATGTTTTCTCTGACACTTTTCGTTAGTAATTTTCACACAATAAATACTTTGTGAGCAGATTATGCTTGCAACACCCTTTAAAAAAAATCATGGATAAAGTTTGCTTACATAAAGTGCTGAGTGTTTAACAGCACAAAAACATCTCTAAGTGAATTAGGGGCTCTCAGGGAGTCCAGTACGCATTATTTTGACTCCAGATGTTGGAGCACCTCACAGGGTCGAGTGTTTCTCTGGGTGTGGTTTAGAGAGACTGACTGCGTTTGTTTTATCATTCCGCTCACCTGAGCCTTTGCCAAAACTGGAGGCGGGAGCGTATATATACACTGTATATATATAAACCAAGACATGATAGTGAGTGAGAATCATTCAGACTCAAGGAGCATCTCTCCACAGGCTGTGGGTTATTTCACATCAACATGTATATAAACGCACCCGAATCGTGCAATTTCATGTTTTTATTTTGCTTTTTGATAAGGAGTGGTCTGACTTTGAAGAACGATGCTACGGAGATTTTGTACTCTCATGTGGTCAGTCCCGTGCAGGATGCTCAGAGCAACGCGTCTCTGAATCGCGCGCGCTCCGGTGGAAGAGGCTTCACAGCGCACGAGAGAGGTGAGTTCGCGCGCCCCACTTCACGACACTACATTGATTATTAATCATATATTGCAGTCTTTCTTCTTAAGAAATTGTGTTTAAAGCTACGTTTCATTTATAATTAACATTTAAAATAAAATGTTCCCAATATAAAGTGAGAATTTTGTTTGGTTTGAATTTCTTCACGTCTTCACTTGTTGTAATATCAGTTGCGCTGAACAAATGGTAACATCTATTTTTTCATTTAAGTCTAAATTATTATTTAACCTCACTGAATCAACCGAGATAGGCTACATTAATTTATACAGACACAACAAACTTTAATGGGTTAAATTTAGCTCTTTGACGTAAGAATGGCAGGTTACTACTTTTTATGTATTTTTTTAGCAACCTGAAAAGTTAAAAGTTATCTTATAACCAAATATTGGTTTCCATTATTTGTCTTTGATCAGGTGAAGTAAATGTTTTCACATCTATGTGCTTATTCACAAAATACAAAGCAAACAGAACAGGTGATTTTATCCATAGTGATTATGGTAGGGGATGCTGGGGCTAGTTGTCACACTTTATACACCCGTGAATATTTATTTCAGAAGTTTATACATTTTCTGTATAGACATATGTTGAAGACTTGGCCATCTTCCACTGTAATTGCCCAGGAAAAAGATATAGGTCATTTAACACAAGTTGATGTGTAGTGGGGCATGTTGTCACAGTGAAACCCACCATTAAATAGACTATTATAGACTTTGCTGCAAAATTTAAACAGTAATGAATCGTGAAACAGTATTTCAATTAACACTGAAATGTATTAATGATGTGCAATTAATTGGATGTTTCAATCTAAGGGAGAAAGTTGCTATGCATATGGCAAAATACTGTAGGAAATTATATGGTTTACACAGTCACTTAGCTCACAACCACATCGAGCAGCAGAGATGAAAGAGTGCTGAGCACAATGTCTGCTGAGTGAATCTTGTCAGACTTGGAGAGTGGAGGTGCAGCTCAGCTTTTCAGGAAGTCTCCAGGGGGAACGGTGTTTGTTTTTTTGATCGACCGTAACTTGAAGTAGGGAGGAAGAAAATGTCCCTCCGATCCCCATTCATCACGTCCTGTCATGGAGAGGGGGGCACATTGTAACTGAGGTTTGTTGCTGCTGTGTGAATAGATTTTGGCTTGGGTTACGATGACAGGAGGCTCTTCTCTGAGGCAGAACAATACTGACAGTATAGCCAGCAGCACCGGCAAAATCTGACAATAAGAGGCTCAGAGTCATCATTCATCTGTACGCTAAACCGTTTCCGCTCAGTTCAGATAAGGGCTTAAGTAAAGCAAACCAAGCATATCATCCATACCACTGTTGTTTATGTCTGTTCACCAACCGTGAAGAAACAGCACCAAGGTGAATGCTATCATAGATCTTAAAAGACTTGTGTTGATCTGATATTGATATGCAAATCTGGCTAAACGTTATTTATCACTTTGTGTTACAGAACGAATCCCAGTCGGCTGCAGAGAGCTGCGATCCACAAAGTACATCTCCGATGGCCAGTGCACCAGCATAAACCCTGTTAAGGAACTGGTGTGCACAGGACAGTGTCTTCCAGCTCAGATGCTGCCCAACTGGATCGGCGGATATGGTAGGAAGTTCTGGAACCGCCGAAACAGTCAGGACTGGCGCTGTGTGAACGACAAGACCCGCACCCAGCGGATTCAGCTCCAGTGTCAGGATGGCAGCACCAGGACCTACAAGATCACAGTGGTGACCTCCTGCAAATGCAAAAGATACACGAGACAGCACAACGAATCGGGGGTCAAGTCTGAGGGATACGCTCATACCCAGATAAAAAAGCAAAAGAACAAAGGGGGCACCAGGACGGAAAGCTAAATGAGGCTGTGCTCGGACTGAGCTAGATTTTTCCTTTTAAAAGAACTCAATATGAACGAGAGAGCTTGTGACGTCAGCTCACAGGAGCACTGAACTTTCTTTGTGCTGCCCTTGAGAGCAAGTGCAGGGCTCTGAGTTCACTGTGAAACCAGATGTCCACTGCAGTCTTTGGAAAGAAGAGAAAATAAAGACTAAATCTCATCACCAATATAATCTCAATCAACATGCAGCCAGTAGTGAAGACCTGTCCATTATAACATCAAAGAGACTGACAATGACAACTGCATATTACATTACAAATATGGTTTTTGTCGTCACTGCCTGATATGTGTGGTAATCACTTGCTGTGGTATATACTGTAAGTCTTTGTGTTCAGCGACAATAAGAGCAGTTCTCAAACCTGGGAAATGCATAGCTACATGTAAATTAAATGTCTGTACATATACATATGCATTTGTTTATGTAATTGATTGTTTTGCAGGACCTTTATGTGTAATATTATGACGTATAAGCTGATGTAATATATTTTGCCTTGACTTTTCTCTGACTTTGAAACATTTTTGGTTTGTGCAAGCATTATTCAAGATAAGACAAAATACTGCACTATAGTGACAATGCTCATATTGGCTATTATGGTGTGAAAGCATTAAAATTAAAACATCTGAAAATGTCTCAGTATAATAATTTACATCTGCATGAGGTGACATTTTGAACTCCAAATGATGCCTTTTAACTGAACTATAAGGTCCATTAATTCAATACATTAACATGACTAATTTTTGTTTCATGCACAGACAAACATAGATAAAAATAGTGAAAATTATTATCTAACTTAGATTATCAATATTAATAATTAAGAATAACATTTTATATGCCTCTTTCAAGTGCAATCTGGCATATAAAGACAATCTTTTCATTTTCACCAACAGTCAATCATCAGCTGTCATCACAGAAAAAGAAAAATGAAAAGCCATTTAAAACTAGTTAAATTCTATTTTGAATTAGTTATCACATGCAAGTGTATTAGTAACTCATTTTACTATTGCTTATAGTTTCTTTTTCAGTATAATGGAAATGACTATTAATCATGTACTATTTATTATTTAGTTTACTGTAACAATTTAAATAGTCAGGTTTTCTGTATTAATTGAATAAACACTAGTATAATTAATAGTAACATCTCATTTTAAAGTGAATATGAAGTCATTCTGACTCATAACAAAAAGTGACTAAATAAATTTAGTATTAACAACTGAGTTACAAGTAACTTGTTTTAATACTACTATTTAAAAAAATGCTTGTAACTAGGCATACTAGTAATGATAAGTAGATAGGCTATTAGTTAAAGAAATACATGTTAAAACGGCTTGCCATAATTTGGTAAAAGTTAGATCATAAAAATAAAATAAATGAATCATAAAAAATATTTAAATGTCATTGTCCAGAAAAAATATACAGTTTATTTAACACATGTTGACCTGTTGTGCATGTATTTTGATTCGGAATATCATTTTATAAAACATTAAGTTATGCTATACAATGAAATGAGATCCCATTCGCAGCTGCTGCAGTGCAATGTCTTGATGAGTGGATAACAGGCTCACTCTGATACAGAGTAACAGCGGGAAAGCTGCAACACTACTGCCGCGACACATAGCTCAAATCACCCGCCGAATGGCGATGCAGAAAGTCGGTTAACAGGTTCTTCCCGTGAACAAGGCTGCCACAAGTGAGGAGCTTATTAGGACGCTGGAGAAATGCAGCAGGAGCGCTGTTCTTCCTCCGACAGGCCTCTGGATCCCGGCTGTCTGCTGGAACGCGACGCCGAGCGGGGCGCGGACCGGCTCCGTTGCGCGGCGGTGGATTTCCCGGTAGCTGTAGTTCTTCCCGCCGGTGGCTCTGGGGAAAGAATGGGACTGGCCACACCAAAACAATTCTGCACCATTCTCAACAGACCACTGATAAGCTACACGATTCAAGCGTTTGAGAGGTGAGACTTGATATTTCGTGTCAGTGAGCACATGAAACTGATTTTATTAACCTACATACTTGACACGTAGTTTGTTATTCCCCCCCCCCCCAAATCTTTGTCTAAATCTTGTCCAGAACAGCTTTTTCAATCCTTATTGAGAACATCTGCAGATGCTGCAAGACTTGGGAAAGGCTAAAAGCACTTGACACTGACTTGGCATATTTAATAAATTGCACTGTGAAGTAAAAGGTTGCTGTGAGTTTCATATTCAAAAAGCTGTCTCTTCAATTTTCAGGGACAAAAGCATAAACTTAGTTGTTGTAATTCATTTTTGGAATATTACATTTCGGTGTCTAGACCATATGATGTGGCCTAAGTAAGCGTACCTGAGATATTAAATTACACTTCTCTCTGGGTTCTTAAATATGTACTTCCATACACTCTAGAATGCAAATAACAGCATATCAGAAGAGTAGGATGTAAGTAAACAGTACTGTACGCCGATGACCTACTGCAAGTTATTTAATTTTATCTTATTTTGTTTTTTATTTCATTTTTCATTGTCGAAATATGTATGTTAATGTATTCCTGCTTAGTTCTTTCATGGTTGAGAACTTATTTAAATTCAGTACACAGGTTGCATTACTGAGTAGGTACTTCTTCTATTGAATAAGTACCTCATGCATGTTCTATATATTATGAATGTGTGTAGAATATAATGGCATGTAATGTTATTGGCATAAGTACACCTGGATACTTTTTGTTTACTGTTTTGTGAATACTATGAATTTAGAGACTACTACTCTTGAAGGGTTGTGCCAAACTGAAGTGCTCGAAAATGTACTTCGAAGGGTACAACTGATGGACACTTCGCTCCTATGATTCTTTGCACACATTTAATTTGTTAAACCTTAATTGGCTTGGCAAGATGACGCAGAAGTGCGTTCCAAGGAACAGTTTTATGGTCCCCTACACCAGGGGTTCTCAACTCTGGCCCTCAAGACCCATTTTTCTGCTGCGTTTAGCTCTGACCTTTAGCTGTGTTTAATTAGGGTTGGAGCTGAGCTCTGCAGGAAAGTGGATCTCGGAGTTAAGAACCCCCTGCCCTCTGAAAGGAATAGGGATGAGTATGAGAATGTAACTATCATTAAAAAACCACCCAGAACACCCAAGCGAATGTATAACTAACTTAACAACACACTGACAACCAACAACAACCAACAACAACATCCTAGCATTGTGAAGGGTTTACAAAAGGTCATGCAAATCTAGCTGTTTTTGTAATTTCATTTGATGCCACAAGAGGCACTTACAGCCAGTGTTATTATCATTAAACTATTATACTAAAACTATTTATTTATTTATTTATTGTTAATTGAAAGACAGCAGAAATAAAATGTAAATGTGTAAGGAAAAACTTTAAATGAAAAAGAGATATTTTGCCTTGGCAGCTAACTGACATTACTAAATGGAAATAAAAACTTGAACTATAACTAAAACAAAAACAGATGAAAATAAATGAAACCTAAATACACACACTTGTTTGTGTCAAAATGCTCGTCTTTACAAGTATCCTCGTAAACACAGTCATTTAGGTCTTAAGTGAAGGCAAACAGTTGAGAAAGAAAACACATGTGTAACAGTATATTGGATCGGGGCAGCTCTTAAAGTGACAGCAGGCTAATATTCCTGCTGTCTGTCATCTATGTTAATCAACCAACAAAAGAGAGAAAATCTTTCACTGCTCTTGACTAAATCACTTTTGTAATTAATAAGAAGAAATATATGTAATTTAAACAGTGAGGAATATGCAGATTTTGGTCATACCACCTACCCCTACATAAATGGAAGTATTTGAAAAAACAAAAACTAGAAAAAATAAATAACAAGCACATAACGAAATGACTGAAAATTAAAATGAAGTTGATTCAAAATATTAACAAAAACTATATTAACATGTAAGTAATACTATAATAACTGCTTAAAGCAGCATAACATACAATTTGTTCCCTTACTCTGTTGTCACAGCGATTATGTTGTTTCTTTTGATAGTATTTAAAACTTGACAAATGAAAGCTCTTCTGTCTGTAATTTCTCGACAGGTTATCATGGATTGGAACTGTTGTCGTTGTGGTTGCTAAGGAGAATCATGACTTGATGCTGAATATTGTCCAGAAATTTAATCACACAAAGGTAAAAGTAGTCCACGGGGGAACCACCAGACACAGGTCAATCTTCAACGGACTTCAGGCCTTCAGCAGCACTACAGACTCACTGACGCCCAAACCAAAAGTGGTCATCATCCACGATGCCGTACGGCCGTTTGTGGAAGAAGATCTTCTGTTGAAAATCACCCTAGCAGCTAAAGAGCAAGGGGTTCATTTTCTCTTCTTTATCCAGATTTTGTTTCAAAATAGTGCATTTGTATGACATTTAAAGGGGTCATGATTTCAAGTTTTCCTTTCTCTTTGGAGTGTTACAAGCTGTTTGTGCATAGATAAGATCCCTGAAGTTGCAAAGGCTAAAGTCTCAAAACCAAAGAGATATTCTTTATCAAAGCTAAGACTCTGCCACACCCCCCTAAAATGGCTCATTCAAACACGCCCCCACATGTCTACGTCACGGTGTGGGAAGATTTGCAAAACACCGCCCAAATGTATACGCAATGAAAAAAGGCGGAACTATTATTCACGCTGTACTATTGTTGTTGCCGCCGGCGCCATGTCCTCGAGACACTGTGTTTCATTGTGAAAGCGAAAGTATTTTGTTTGGGCTTCCAAAAGAGGACACAGCTAGAAATCAGTGGTTAAGTTGTATTTACAACACTGTTCCAGAACAGTTCAACCCAAATATTAGAGTGTGTGCAGCGCATTTTACGGAGGACTATTTCCTGAACTTGGAAGAGTAACGTTAGCCTACAATGCTGGTTTGCACAAAGGCTGTTTCTATAAAGTGGGGCAATTCCAACTTTGCATGGACAGTCTGGCGCTTCTGACTTACAGCCTGTAAGTACGTTTTCTCATTTAAAGAATTTGCCACTGACAATTCAAACGCGAGTTTTGAGCAGTGTAGAGTAGTGCTTGTTGTTTGTCGTTTCTCCGATCACAAATGCAGACACGGTAATGTTTACGCGGCGCGATGCAACGCGACGCATAAAAAGACAGTATAAGTCATTATAATCAGTAATTATGTCCCCACTGGATGCAACAAATGTCTCGTTTGTAATGGGTTTTATTGTTTTGTGTCGTCGTGCCGGGACACAGCATCACAATACGGTAAAGGGCGTAACATTTCCGTCTCACGCTTGAGGTATTCAGCCAATCACATCGCACTGGATAGCTGGCCAATCAGAGCACGCCTCGCTTCTCAGAACGATGAGCTTTGTAAAAATCGGCGTGTTTCAGAAAGGCGGGGCATAGAGGAGCAACAATAATATACAGTATGTGGAAAATAATGTGTTTTTTGAACCTTAAACCGCATAAACACATTGCATTACACCAAATACACAAAATAATGTTCTTTTTAGCAATGTCATATGACCCCTTTAATAACAGTTTGGAGAAAAAAATGAAAACCTATGTTTATTTCTGGTCAAGAGTATCATATATGCTACAATATAAAAGCTCTAAAATTGAGGTAAATTATATAAGTTAAGTTATAAGTTAAGATTTAATACAAATATACCTTTTTTCTGTGGCTGTCATTTGGAATAATTCATTTTAAAACACTCCCTGAAATGTTTGTGGTGATGAATGTCCACACAATCTGAACACTCCCTCGCCTAATCTGCTGTACCATGGTCTACATATCTGTCAAATTTATGAGGTGAGTGAAAGTCAGACCACGTTAAGCCGTCGAAAGACAATTCCTGATGCAGGCTTCAGAGATATGTATGAAGCTGTTATATATGGAAAAACTAAATTCAGAGAAACTCTTTTTAATATATGCTACAGAACAAGAGTCCGCGACATATATCCCATCCTTCCAAGGCAAATGTCATGAAATCTGCATCAGGAACAGAATAACTCCGCAGAAGACGAGAAATCCAGCTTCGTTTGTGGTTTGACTGCATCACGGGCTGTTCCAATGTCCATAAATCACTAAGATAAACATATTGTTGACACCTCTCAGCACTATTCCGTACAGCATGAAACCGGATAAGATGTTTTAGCAATGTTTTTGCTGGCTTTGATGCGTGAGGTTGAAAATTTCTGTGATTTTTCTTCTAAATCTCCTCTCCACGGCTGTGACAAGGGCTGGAAAGCAAAACCCATATGTTTATGAAACACTCAAAAGAATATGAGAAGGATAGTGATTCATTGCCTGACCCTAATGCACCATTGTTTAGCAATCATGAATAAATAGATTTTTTACAGGGCATGTTTTTAGTTTTTTAATTGTCCTATTGTCTACCTTGTTTTTTCAGGCCTCGGGAGCGGTACGTCCTCTGGTGTCCACAGTCATTGCAACCACGTCAGAGGGCTACCTGGACCACTCGCTGGAGAGAGCAAAGTACAGAGCCAGTGAAATGCCTCAAGGATTTCTTTATGACATTATTTTCCAGGCCTACCAGCGGGTATGAGCAACCCAGACACATTTATTGGTTGGAATAAACCTCAGATTCAATGTGCAAAGTACATTAAAGTTGACTGTCACCTTGACATTCCCATAGTGACTTTTTATGGTAATTTTAGGCATCTCAGTATGTTTATATGTTTTTATATACACTTTTAAAAACAAAACAAAAAATGTATACAGAGAAATATTTATTATTATTATTATTATTTATATTAGATTTATGCACTGATGTTGCCTTTTTAACCCATTTTTTTATTTTTCCCATCTAAAAATCTGTTTTATATACATTTTTGTAAAAGAAATATTTTAAAACATATTTATGTACATTTTTTTAATGTATTTAATACTTTATTATTTATATTGATTTATGTACATTTGCTTTTTGAACCCAATTTTCTATGGGACTGTTTTTGTTGTACGCGTTTTTATAAAATCAATATAAATACAATTATAAAAAAAATGTATGTAATATGTATCACAATTATTTTATATATTTATCTATAAATATATATTTATCTAAGAATTTTTTATATATTTGTTCTTTAGATTTATGCACTGCCTTTACTCTTTGAGCCCAATTTTCTGAGAATTTTCAATCATAGTAATTAAATTATGTACATTTTAATGAAATAAATAGTTTTATATATATATATATATATATATATATATATATTAAAGCAATAAGCCCCAAGAAGCTGTGGTTTACAGTGAATTTATAACAGCTGAGGGGCGTTGTTAGGCACGACGTGAAGTGGAGTTCCTAAAACCCCCTTAGCTGTTATAAATTCACTGTAAACCACGCCTTCACGGGGCTTATTGCTTTTATAAAATGGTTATTCCATATACTTAGTAAGGTTTCACAAAATAAAACAGAGCAAGTAAGTGTAATGATATTAATAAAAACAGTATTCTTCCACCAAACAATGTAGTTCCACAGAAACAGTTGTGGTTGGAACCTATGGTTGGAACAAAGTGGTTGCCAAGCAACACACAAAGTAAACAAAGGTGTAGATTTGTAGTGAAATTTACAACGGCTTCGAACATGGCTCAACCAATCAGAATCAAGGACCAGAACTATGCATTTTATAAATACTTTTTTGAACCCAGTAGCCTTTGTGACCCTTCCATCACATTTCTCTATTTTTTTTTTTTTATGTAGTATCCAATGTGTTTGGAGCTTGGCGCTTATTACGAATGTTACCTCACTGTGACAAAGAAACATTCAGTGTTCAAATCTTGGACCAACTTGCCTCTTTTGTTCATTGTCCTTGAGATTTGCATAAACCCACAGGTTCTTCTGCTCTAAGGCACTGTGACTTTTATTATTATTCCCATGGTAGTTAGTTGTGTGTCAAAATAATAAATCATAATTGTTTAGTCTGGCCTAGGTTACATAGCTGACTGCAAGATCGCAGTTTTATTGCAGTATTTCTTCTCAAGATCAACTCAAACAATGCTTTCACAGAAATGCTGCTTTCTCATCCAGACTAATAACGTTTCACAGGTGGAGTGTAGTGTATTTCATCCTTTTTTACGTCATTTATTGCTGTATGACTGTGATCTTTGGATCTGATTAAGCCTTTGTCAAACTTTCGATAACAGTAACAGATAGAAGTGTTAAAAAGAAGCATTGAGATTCATAGGGCTGCTGAGAAGACCATTTTTTTTTGGGTGCTGAATTTTTTGCTTCTGGAAAACTTTGATTTCACAGTCTTGTTGTTTTTGGCTGCGATATCGAACATTAGCGTGAGTTTTCTGTGTCAAGTCACAGCTGTCTGTCTTCAATTAATTCGAAATAAAGATAAAACCATGACATGAAGAAATACAGAGGATGAGGCAATCTGAAGAATGGGTAATATCAAGCCCGCTTGGGTGTTACCTGACACTCCGGCTCTTCTGGGGCTTTTCTTCTCCAAGCCCAACAGTGAAGGGTCTGTGAAGATTTATATGCTTCTGCTTGCTTTTTGAACCCAATTTTCTATGAGACTCTGCCATCACGTGACATAAGGCAGTCCATACTTCTTTTTTATGTAGCATTCAGCGCGTTTGACGCTTTTTACAATGGGGGTTATTTCAGGTGGGTGTTTTTTGAGTGAGGGTTTTTGGATGTAGCCGACGGCCATGTGTCAAAACCCTCTCTGTGGTAGCCTCGAAATGACTGATGCCATTTCAGCATGCCATCATCCCATTGAATCTCGGAGAGCTTGAGCTTCACAAAAGAAGAGACATCCAACCCCGTAAGGGTCTAGCTGTGCGTTGATGAAAAGGGGGGAAAAATTCCAAAGGTTAAATGATTGCAGGACTTTCTCCTTTAATTTGCCTTGAAATCACAGCGCTATGTAAGCGAAGCTCTCCTCTCCACCCGGGATGAAATATTGCTGTAGATTTTGCCCTCGTAACATCTCGGGTGGCATGATTTAGGTTGTGTAATCCAACCGCTGTCGCTTCAAGAACTCTATTCAGCTTTTTTAATGTGTTACCAGAATCAGGGACATTTTGTACAAAAATCCCATCCCCAGATGCTTGTTTCTATAAGAAACAGTCTTTCATGACCACAAAAGTTAGTTCCTGCACAGGTGTTTGACTGGAGGTTTCTATGGTTCTGATTTACGTCATCAGCATTTATCAAACTGGAGCTTCTCGTTTCATTTTGTTCTGGTTTTTGTCCTGGTTTCTCCTTTGCAGTGCAGTGAATTTGACTTTGAGTTTGGCACCGAGTGCCTACACTTGGCCCTGCAGTACTGTGGCACAAATGCAAAGCTCATAGAAGGACCACCGACTCTGTGGAAAGTAAGGAACGAAAGGTTTGACTTATTGTTGTCATACGTATAGGATTTATGCCATACGTAGTGGGTCCAAAAGTCTGAGATCACTTTGAAAACATTTTTTTAACCATTTAAACCTGGAAAACATCTCTACATCTAGAATTGCTAGGTCACTAAGTCTGCTTCTACATTAATCCACATAAATTTGATGCATCGTTTCTCTACATTTTAACCTTTTGTCCACAATGAGACAGTATTTTTGATCACGTGATCAGTGCTGTGAGATCCAGCAAGAAGCGCACAGCGATGAACACAAATGTCAAGGTGATTTAGTTTAAAGCCAGATGTAACAGTCCTGATGTTTTCAATAGCACTGACAAACATGAGAAAACACTGTGCCATGAAGAATCCTGTTAGAAGGCTTTTTCATGAGTTTACCATGGATTTACTTTACTGCACCAAGGTATTGTGGCAGAAATATGGGATATACATATGGAGTTTTATTATATTAATATAATGAAATATTAATGTAGACATGTATTAAAGGAGTACTGGTTGTTATTGAGCTAGACTAGAGCATTTGTGAATATTTGGGAATATATATATATATATATATATATATATATATATATATTTTTAAGGCTACTGTTCTTCATACAAATACCATAGAAACCATATAGTTACATTTTACCATGAGGTGCTATGTGTGGTTTTACATTTGGTTATCATGATCTAATTGTGTGATACTGTGGTTAATTTTTAATAAAAATAGAGTTCTAACTCAAACAGTTAGAATATTTAAATTTTAGCCTATAATATAAATATGAGGTTGTTACAGGTTGTACAGATGTTGCTGTTTTTGTTAATGAACAAAAATTTACATCTGCATCGTGCCATCAAAGTCAGGGAGCACAACCCCGTTTCATGATTTGAAACAATATCACCCATTAGAAAAAACTAAGAAACTAATTTCTGTATTAAGATATTTTGTTAAGGAAAAAAGACTGAAAAAGGATTTTACTCATGCATATTTTGGAAAATATTGTATTATTATAAATGTTTTGAGTATTGTACCTCAGATTTGTGAAATGTTCACCTGTTTGGCAAAAAAATTTTGAGAAATTCATGTTATTTTTCATTTCTCCTTGTTATACTGATAATCTGCTGTAAAAGGTTTGCATCAGTGCAGTATAGCAAGTATATTTACTAGTGGTCTCAGACTTTTGGACCCCACTGTATGTGTGTATATATATTGCAACAAATAGTAAATCACTCCTAACAGTCTGTACAATCACAAAACTAATGTTCAGTCATATTTGGCACATTTCTTTTAAGCACAAACTGTTGTTTCTCTTTTAATGTGATGTTTTCCTTTTGTACTGTAGGTAACATACAAGCGAGATCTAGCAGCTGCGGAGGCTATTATTAAAGGTATTGTATTTAAGTTGTGCAGTAAAAAAATAAATATTTCACCAGCCACTGATTTGAGTCATTGCTGGGAATACACTATTGCCATTCACTGTTGTTACTGCAGACTTGATGCTGTTTGATTATACATTTTAACAGGGCAAGTCAAAATAGACAGTTTTCCACAGTCAGGATCATTGGGCAAAAACAAACTGTTAGTAACGTGTATGTAAATATACAAAGAGAGATTGTGAACCATAAAGGCTAACCACCATTTCAAGATGTCTACATGCTGTCTTTTTATACAAACAGTCTTTTTAAGAGAAATTATAGAAATGACCTGTAAGGTATGAGTTGCCCGTTTAAAGGGCCAGTTCTCTGGTTTGGCCAGGAATCGAAGAACTGGGTAAAACTTTATATTTTCATAAATATGGGGTGGTTTAGTTGTACTGTGTGCATGATTTTAGCAAAGTTTCCATGCACTTATTTACTAAGATTATGACCTTTTCTGTTCAGCCAGTGCACTAAGCTGCTGTTGGCTTATAACCCAGTTCCAAAATACCAACCTAAGTGGAATAAAACAACAGGTTGCCCAAAAATGCTTTGAACTTGGCTGAGTATTGAGTCTCCTACCTCTTTCTGAGTTCTGTCCATGCGATAAAGCATCCCTCTGGCTGTATTTAAACTTTGCTTTGCCTAGTTCACTATATCCGTGCTTTTACCTTTAACGAAAGGTCAGGAAAAAGCCATTTATCCATGACTTTAAATACATTGATTGTTACAAAGACACTCTGATGAACTTTGATACCTTTCAATATGAAAGAAGCTTATCCTGTTTTCTTGAGATAAAATGCTTGAAGTGGAATATCACCCGTTAGAACATGAAGAAACTTAAGAAATTAATTTCTATAATTTCTTAGTATTTATTTTTTTCTTTTAAATAAAGTTTTTTTTAATTTAATTTTATTTTTTCCAACACTCTTACAGTAGCTTCTCCAAAACTGGTTTGCAAACAGGGTTAAATTACAGTGACTAAGGTTACATCAAACATACTCTTGCACTTTATGTTTTGTCTTGAAGCATTATTTTCATTTTCTCTTCAGAGACTCTTTCAATGTCAGCATGTATCATCGCAGGAGCTGAAGCAGAAGCCGTTGAGTTGGCCAAAACGCTTCAGAAAAATCTGAACATGGTATGTTAAAGATGACATCCCTTGTCTTACGGTTTAGTTAAAATAGTCTTTGCTTAGGAATGTGTTGCATATGTAGATGTTTAAAGCTGTCGGTCTCCATCTCAACCCCTTTTACCCCAATTTCCTACTCACCCTGTCAAGCTTTCACCTATCCTGCAACTGCATGAGGACTAACATATGGTGAGAGCGATAACCTAGCCGTACCAATGGATGTACTTGCTGAAATGGATAAGGTGTCTTGTACAAGTGTGACCAACTTCCCATTTATTCCACACTGATTTTTGGAGCCGGTCCAGCTGGAGACATGTCTTCACGTTGTAGCTCTCGCTGTAGGAGATCCATCTTCCAGCGCACTGACAAAAAGGAAATATGACGTGTTTTATTCAGGCTCTGTGCTCTGGAAGCCCATCCTCCTTTGTAGCTGTTCCAAGTTCTTCATCAAGCACATGTCCTCCTCTTGATAATGTTGCAAACCTGAGAGCAGCCAGCGTCCCGTACGGCTGATTGGTTCCAGACGTTGCCGCTCCCCCAGGTGCCGACCGGGGTCAGTTCTCCTGAGCCGTTCCTGCGACTCGAGGGAGATGAAAGAAAAGGAGGAGATTAGAGATGAGGAATCAAATTTGTCCCAGTGCCATTTGTAAATCTAAGCCCCATTACAGTGTCTCCATTACAGTGAAGTGAAACTCAAAGTTGGGATCATTCCAGGCGTGCAGGTGGTACGATTGGCTCTAGGTACGTGTTTTGGTAATAAAGGACAACAGAGAGTGATAAGATGATCCTTTTAGCGAGATGTAATAATTACATCCATGTATGCTACTGATAAGAACTGGAATGGCTTGCTGTCTACTTTCATCAAAGGCTCAAGTTCACTAGGGTCGAACACTTTTTGCTTGGACACAGAGGATTAGAGTCCGAATCCATGTGCCATAAGGTGCGGATCTCGAACGTGGCATTTCGTGTATGACTGAGAGTGATATTCGCATTCCTCAGCTGTGAGATTTCGAGATAATTTAGAACTGAGAGCATGTAGGTAGTGTATGTATCATTTTAAGCTGCATAAGTAAATCTCACACGAAAGAAAATCCACTTTAGATCCATCGGAGACTATAAAATTCCATTGACTACATGTAATCCTGGCATTTCAGTGATACTGCATAACTCTTAACTGTAATGTATTCCTACGTCAACCTCGGATTAAGCCACAACATGAGCCGACATGATTCCCAACACGTAACTGCGGTTAAAATTGAATTCCTTGCCCGGTAAAAACACATTTCTGTTTTTGAATGGCTTACAAATCCCTAAGAATGATCATACAGATTGTTTGTTTGTAAATGTGCGGAAATGAAAGCATTACCAGAATTTTTGCATGATCTGTAAAGTCAAATGAGAACCAATTGTGTGGCTTTTTTTTGGTTTTGGTCATTATGAAGCACTTATTCTTGCTTCGCCACCGTTTAAATAACCTGTGAACAGTATCTCGTGTGGGCTCAACAGCCCAACCTGGTTCAGATGTCAAAATGATCTCGTAAATCCACAGTTTGGAGCGAGCTGGTTTTCGTCTAAAGCCGCGGTTGGTTATCTTTCAAGAGCAAATAAGTCCTTGCATGTGTTTCCAATAACAATTTCATATTTCCAGTTTTCTCGTCAAGGTCGAGTCTGTGCCAAACACTTCTGTTTATTTCATCTCTGTACAAGATATTCGACAAGGCCAGGGACAGGATATGATTTGATATGAGGACTAAAATATGATTTCATATGCAGAGCATCTGTGGTTGTGTTGCTTTTTATGAAAAGGGATGAATCATTAGATCTTAATAAATAAAATTTTTTGTCTGCCGTGATGGTGAGATTGCTTGTTTTATTGAATTTGGTCTCTTTTCTCCTTTTCTCAGATGGAGACAGACGTCATTCCATGTGCAAAGGAAAGTAATACAGAGTACCTGTCCAAAACCCGAAACTTCATTCACATATCCGTGCGTCAACTATACACACATACACACACAAGTAATTCAATGTTAAAGCCGACGTAAATCAAATTGGACTTTTTAATGCATTTTCCTAGTCTTATTGTGAATGACTCACCTGCGCATTTTATTTCAAAAAGAAATAACAGCTTGTCTTTGTAATATTTATTCAAAATATGTCTTTGATCTCACTCTGAAACACTGAAACCTTTACTTTGTTGCTGACGTCAATAAGACAGTCTGGTCTATTGGATAGTGTTAACTAATAGCCAAATAACTTTTTTGCAAACACACATTTGATCTGTATTCATTATGGCTTCACAAACTACCATTTAAAAGTTTGGGCTCTTTTAAAAGAAGTCTCTGATACTCACCAAGGCTGTGTTTATTTGACCCCAAATTCAGTAAAACCACTAATATTCTGAAATATTATCATAATTTAAAAAAGCGGTTTCATATTTTAATATATTTTAAAATGTAATTTATTCCAGTAATGGAAAAGCTGAATTTTCAGCAAGCAAAGCTCCGATCTTCAGTGTTAAATGATCCATTAGAATAGACTGAAAACATTTGTGGCATGCCTATTTGAAAAGATTATTTGAAGAACAAACTTCAAAAGAACAGCATTTATTTGAAATAGAAATATCCTGGCACATTATAAATGGTTTTACTGTCACTTTTGATTTATTGAATTTGCTCTTTCTGAAAAAAGTATTAATTTCTTTTAA
Organism: Tor tambroides; assembly: GCA_021397915.2. Classification (NCBI taxonomy): domain Eukaryota; kingdom Metazoa; phylum Chordata; class Actinopteri; order Cypriniformes; family Cyprinidae; genus Tor; species Tor tambroides. Next base: position 115,584 of record JAFVLL020011276.1, read on the forward strand.
AAAAAAAAAATCCCACTATATATATATATGTGTGTATATGTGTGTATATATATATATATATATATATAAATATATATATAAATATAAATAAAACAATGTAAAACATTTCTAATCCGCATAATAGGTTCTATTTGGTCTGGGTAAGTCTTATAATACTTATTCACAGTAAGATTTACAGCCATAATTTTTGCCCCCTCACAAGTTGGTTTGGTGTGACATTAATATTATTTGTGTCTTTGTTTTAGACGACTGCATCAAACTTCTTGGGTGCCCTGGACATGGTGAAACATTTTGAGGACACCGACCACGCATGTTTATACCCAGTAGTTGTTGTTTGGGTAAGTTTCCATACACCCCATTGATATTTTCAGTGTTTAGTTTAAAATATTTTTTAGTTTTAATGCAAGTAGAAAAGATTTTGATGAAGTACGCTCACTCAGGGACTTGTTTAGTAAGATTTTACCAGAAAAGATTTCAGAATTTTCACCACAAGTTAATTTAGAAAATCTTGTGTAGTTTCAACTGCTGTGTTTTTGTGTTTGCTTGATTTTATTTTGTTTTTATGTTCCTGGAAGTTATTTAACCTTAGGTTGTTGCTGTAATGCCAAACATAGCATTCATTGTGTGAACACACAGAGAAGTATTTGAGAAAATTTGATTGTGAGAGGCGAGAGTCTAACCTTAAACTCATTTTGTCGTTTTCATCATAGAAACACACAATGTGCATCAGATCACAGAAGTGCTAAACTTACTGATGTTGCGGTGTTGGCAGTTGGAAAAACCCTTGATGTTTTGTTTCCTGGTTCTTGTCCAGCATTTGTACCTCGGAACATCTTAGTCTTAATCTCTGGGAATGTCATCACTCTCACCTTGATTCATTTCTTAAATGTGTTTCGAAAGCATAAAATCTCTGCGCCTGCAGTTTTGATGTCTGAATCCAGGGATCCGCACCCCAGTGTGGGAATCCAGCCTTCCCAGAATCCATATGTGCTTCCTTTAACATTCCCTCCGAAGGCCTGTTAGATAACCTCTACTCTCCATCATTATGTTTTCACTCGTTGTTTGGATTTCACAGATGCTTTGTTCTTATCATCACCACAGATGTGATGAGGACACATGTGGCTGTGAGAGCGTGCGATTGCGAGTAAAACCTCAAGCCGTGCTTTAAGATTATTTTATAAAGAGCTGTTCAGAGGTTTGCTTGACTTTCTTTATGCTTACATTACATTTGGATCCGCTTAACATTCTATAACATTTCCTGTTGGGCTTTGTTACCTTTTTTGTACTTGTAGAGATACTTTATGAAACTACCAAAAAATCTATTAGAATCAGAGTAAACAGCATTTCCTCAATTTATACTGGGGTATGACCTTTGTTAGAAATATGTTTTTCTTCAAGCAGTTTGCAAAATGAGCACGGCCTGTTTTATTTGGTACGGATGCATACAAGCCACATCTTCCTGAAACGGTGATGTAAGCGAACGGAAAAAGAAATTGCATTAATTTAACGGATCGGTGAATGCTGGGTCAGTTGCAATGGAAACTTTTCGCTAAGAGCTGGTTCTTGCTGTTTTGCATGGGAGTTCAACCTGTCCAAACACACAGAGAGCGCTGAGTGTTTATTAAGAGTTCTATGGGGTACTTTTAAAATTAAATGGGCCTGTCCCACGGCTGTTTTCTTAGAATAGTTTTTTTAAGAATAGGGAATACTTAATTGAAGTAAGTGCAGGTTATTATGCTATCATTAATTCCCATTTGGATTGAATAAGTCACTGTAGATGATTAGATAAGTAAAGTAATGTTTATTAATTCCTTTTGATCAGAAATTTGCCATTTTTATTTTGGCAGCCGAACCCCTTTGACCTAAAATATTTACTTAAATTCTTCTTGAGAATTTAAGTTAATATTTCAATAATTTGACAGTGCATTCACATTCATGTTTGTCTGATGCCAGTTAATGATTACATGACATACAAGTAAACCAAAAAATTTCATCTTTTTAGTAAGTGTTTCATTGTTTAAAAATGTATTTATTCAATTTTAGATTTCAAATCAATATTTCTATAATTTAACAGGGCATTTGCTTGTTCACGTTTCTCTAATGTCAGTTAAGGGTTACATGAGTTGCATGTAATCAAAATATTTTATCTTTAAGTAAGTGTTTTATTTTGTTTTAATAATTATTTCAGTTCAGATTTTAAGTTGCAGGTAAACAAAATACTGTATTTCATCTTTAAGTGTTTATTTATTTTTTTTTACTTATTTCAGTTTAGATTTTCAGTTTAGATTTCAATAATTTAACAACAACAATGGTTACATGAGATGCAGGTAAACAAAATATTTAATCTTTTTAGTAAGTGTTTTATTTTGTAATTATTTATTTTTAAAATGTTATTTCAAATCGCTATTTCAATAGCAATTAACAATACATGTTCATGTTTATATTTCTCTAATGTCACTTAATGGTTACATGAGATGCAGATAAACGAGATTAAGTTAATATTAAGTTAATATTAATATTTTAATAATTTAACAACACATTGGCACATTTCTCTAATGTCAGTTACTGGTAACATGTGGAAGCCTGTTTCCACCACTGAATAAAAAATACATAGTTATATTTTTGACTTTTTTTCTCGCAACTGCTAGTTTACATCTCGCAATTCTGACTTTTTTCTCAGAATTGCGAGTTTATATCTCACCATTGTGAGTTTTTTTTTTTTTTTTTTTCCCTCTAAGTCAGAATTGTGGGATATAAACTCCCAGTTGCGAAAACTCAGAATTGCAAGATTTAAACTCGCAATTCTGAGAAAGTCGCAATTCTGACTTTATTGACTGAGTTTATATCTCGCCGTTGAGTTTTTTTTTTTCTCTAAGTCAGAATTGTGAGATATAAACTCTCAGTTCTGAGGACACACCAGTCTTTTTTCCCCTCAGAACTGAACTTTATAACTTGCAATTGTGAGTTTATATCTCACAATTCTGAGAAAAAAGTCAGAATTGCAAGATAAACTCGGAATTGCAAGGAAAAAATGTCAGAATTGCAAGATGTAAGCTCACAATTGCAAGAAAAAAAAGTCAGAATTGTTAGATGTAAACTCAGAATTGCGAGAAAAAAGTCAGAATTGTGAGATGAAAAACTCGCAATAACCTTTTTTTTTTTTTTTTTTTTTTTTTTTTTTTATTAAGTGGAAGAAACAGGCTTCCGTAACAAAATGAGATGCAGGTGAACATAAAATAATTAATCTTTTTGCTAGGTTTTTCGAAAATTATATAGATTATATAGAATTATATAGAAAAATATATAGATTTATTTAATTTTACATGTGTCATTACTATGCTTTTCATAAACTTATGAACTCCCTGCTGTTCCCTCACGATCCTTCAGTTTGTGAAACCCTGCTAGAGATAAGTGGAGATGTTTTTTCATTCTTTTTGTTGACAGGTACAGCTGAACATGACAAAGCAGTCTGTCGACAGCCAAAAGACAGACGAGTTAACAGCCTTCAGGAGTCTGGCCTCTGAAGTCATACAGGGAAATGTTCTGCTCTATGGAATTCAGATCGATCACTCCAAGGTAATTTTCTTAATGAGATATCATTATATGTGTTGAAAGAAAAGTTGACCCAACATTTGAAATTATAGCTTTGTTTACAAGGTTTATGTGAGCCTGATCTGGCCTGAATAAAAGGTCTAGGAACATCCAAGAGGAACCTTATCTCATTGCTTGGTCAGGAGGACTAAAACATGTGTCCTTTGGAGAATTAATGAAAAATCTTCTCTATGTATTAGTCATTGTGGCTCCGGGGGAAAAAATCATAGAGAGTGATGTGCGAATTTGCTCTGTCTGGCTGCAGGCCCCATTAAAAATGCTCAGACAGCAGAGGGAGTGACTGTAATATGTGTTTGTCGTGATAAAATGCTTATTTTTGTGAGATAGTGGAAGTGCAGATAAAGACCATGCATAAATCACGCTCATAGGTCTCGTAATAATGAGGATAATTCCTCCCAGATGCGCTTATTCATGCTTCACAAAATAGCCGCCAAGACTCACTTTGTGAGTTCTGACCCGTCCAACTACCTTCATACAGAATGTGATGTAGGTTTTTTCAATTAGAGGTCATGCCTCCTAATTCAGTATTTTATCCAGATCATTTTTGAGATGCAGTGAAACCGTCAGACGTTTTCTGCTGCTAGTCACGCCTGAGGGTTTTTGGATGAGCCAGCGGTTAAATATATAGACTTTCCATTGCCTAATACTATACCGAATTTATTCCACTGGCATCATTCATGCAGTCAAAATCAGGTTTTGATGATCACCATTGGGAGACTTTAAAAGGCTCATATCACAAGCAATTTAGTTTTCATTGATCTTTTAAGATGAAATAACTTGCTGCATTATGAAAAAATATTATAAATATGGATTTCTGCATAAATTGGCCATAAATTTAACAATAGCTTCACCCTAGGGTAAAGCACTGTTGCTCATTTCACATATAGAGTTATGTTTCTTAAACGCATGGTTGGAAAAATATATAGTTACGTTCTAAGGGTTAAAAGAGAGTTTTACATTATAAATGGACTGCAGGGTGGAATATTATTTTAAAATAGATAATATAAATAGGTTTCATTATAAAAATTGCCCGATGATGATGGCTATATTTGTAAAACGGATGCTTTTAGAGAATATTGTATTAAACAACTGTACTCTGACATGTATAAATGGTCATTTCTTTTGTCTGCACTAAAGAAGATGTAGTTTAAGAATAGTTTAGTTAAGGGTAGTTTAAGTTGACATGCGGATGATTTTGTTGCTGTAGTCTTCCAGGATTATTTGATTAGAATCTTTGGGTTTGTTTTTCCTAGCCAGATGTTTGTACATGTGGAGCACTTAACTTGTGGAGGGTTTGTTGTTTTGAGAACACTGGCATCTGATAAGGATTGGTAAACATCATCTTATAAATACACATTCGGTCTTCATTAAAAAACATTGCGTCTTTTTTTTATCAAGAACTTTTTTCTTACTTCTGCTTCAAGAATGTAAAATATCTTGACCCTATTCAGTTTGTTCGGTGACGCATTACTTTTAGGACAGGATTTGACTTCAGTCTTTCAACACTTTTCAGTGAAGCTTGAGAACGAAATCTCCATGTCATGGACCTCCAGGTTGTTTAAGTATTTCTCGCTAATCACCCTCCACGTAGATAGCGAAGAGATGTTTGCGTGATTCATTGTGTGTAAACAATGACAGGCCTCGTTAAACAAATAATTTCTTTCAGTCTTTCCACGGTATGTTTGTAATATGCAAAATTTTTCCTTATTAAATCCAGACTGAGGCAAGCATGACGCTAACAGCCACATAGCAGCTTTGTACTGTAAATGTTGATAGATAGATAGATAGATACTCACCAAGGCTGCATTTATTTGATCAAATAAACAGGGATATTGTGAAATATTATTACAATTTAAAATTTAAAAATGTTTTATATTTTAATATATAACTATATATTTTAACTGTCTATTTTAAAGTGCCCCTATTATGGATTTTTGAAAATTAGCTTTCATGCAGTGTGTAACACAGCTCTAAGTGAATGAAAACATCCTGAAAAGTTTTAAATCTGAAAGTGCACCATGTATAAAGTTATTGTCTCTCAAAAGAAAGAGTCGAATCCGACTTTTTAAAACGAATCTCAAGCCGTTTCATGTTGACGTCAAAATGAAACATTAGCATATGGCCCGCCCAACTGTTGCGCGCGCACACCTGGGAAAACATGATTTTCGGGTTGGTCAGAATGAAAATACAAATTCATTCTTTGCCACTAGGTGCCGCTTTTGCAGCGTTAAAAGCTCACAAACACTGCTTTAAATGAAATCGACCAATCAAATGAGGGGTTTGGAAAAATGAATCGTTGAACGAATCGTTTGGGAGTCGTTGAGCAAATAAGGAAAAAAATAAATGCATATTATAAGAAAATAAAAGTGTTTTTTGACCTTGCATGCATGTCAAAACCAAAATATGAACCTTTCATAACCCATAATAGGGGCCCTTTAATATACAACTGTAATTTATTCCAGTGATGTCAAAGCTGTATTTTCAGCAATATCCTATATTTTCTAGTTTCCTGATATTATAATATCCTTTTTCAGGATTCGTCAATGAATCAAAACGTTAAAAGAACATCTTTTTTTATGATGAAACAATTAAATATATTACTGTCACTTTTGATCAGTTTAATGTGTTTTTGCTGAATAAAAGTATTCATTTCTTTCAAAAGAAAACACTGACCCCAAACTTTTAAGCGGTAGATAGATAGTCTTTATAATAACTATTTAACATGGTGTCAGTAAGGTGATCTGACGGTGACAATATAGGTCATTTTTGGCCCTATCAGTGCCTGGGCAGTGAGTGACAGGAAGTGTCACAGGATCTCCTTCGCACACAGGGCCTGGTGGCCTGTCATGCGCTGAAAAGGCTTGTCACAATGATATATAGCCGCTCTAATCCCTCCTGTGAGAGCCCAGAAGTTTACCCACCCCTCACTTCCTTCTCCTCAAAGAATCCAGCTGAGGAATCTAAATCTGAGAGGAGATTAGCTACTCCTTAGAAAAGAGAAAGAGACTCTCTTACCTGCCCAGATCCACCCGTTTTTGAAACTGGATACCTGGTTTAGCCCAAATTTGGTCTATCTTGAGTTTTACAATTCAGCCTTACTGGCACTGAAGCCTGATGCAGTTTTGAAATGGCTTCTTTTTTGGAGGATCGATTGCCAAATAATCAGTTAGATTTTCTGAAGATTAATGATGTTTTGGGTATCTACAGGTTTCTATAGGAGTCAGTAGAGTACTGTGATGATAGAGGGACCACAAAAAGGTATCAGATCCTTAAATCGCTCTAAAATAACCCATGCTAAAATGATGTCAGGGTGGAGCATACCTCAACGTCTCTTTTTATACTCGTCTGCCTTTGACAGCACAAATGTATTTGGCCATACCCTCCGCTTAGTGTCGGATTTACGTTCCAGTAGTCATTTCTCATTCTCCAAATATTCCCCTTCTCTCCATGTCTAATTGTTTTTACATTTTCCTCATCATTCCGGCTGGCACAAATGCACTGCGGGAGGAAAAGTCAAAAAAAGTCTGTGTTTTTTCTTGTCTGGTCTTGAAAGATCCATGCTGACAACTCCAGGCCCGAGCGCTTCTCCTTTGATATTGTACCGCAGTGTTAAACTGAAAGATCTGTACTGTGGCAGCATGTGTTGGGTGTTCTTGATATTTAATACTAATGATGCACTGAAATTTCTTAGTCAAAACCTTCATGAACATAGAATGTCAGCCTTTTTTTGAAATAATAGACCATATCAGTCCTATTAATGATTTCATATATTTTTTTTATAGTGATTACACTAACAAAAAAACTGTTTAATTGTGAATGTGGCTTAATATAATATGTGACCATGGACCACCAAACCAGTCATAAGAGTCCATTTTTTTGAAATTGAGATTTATACATCATCTGAATGATGTGTACATCTCAATAAATAAGCTTTCCATTGATGTATGGTTTGTTGGGATAGGACAATATTTGGCCGAGATCCAACTTTGAAAATCTGGAATCTGAGGGTGCAAAAATATCTAAATATTGAAAAAAATCACCTTTAAAGTTGTCCAAATGAAGTTCATAGCAATGCATATTACTAACCAAAAATTAAGTTTTGATATATTTACTGTAGTAAATTTACAAAATATCTTCATGGAACATGCTCTTTACTTAATATCCTAATGATTTTTTGCCTTTTTGCCTAAAAATTTATAATTTTGACACATATTGTTGATGTTGAATTGTTGGCTATTGCTACAAATATACCTGTGCTACTTATGACTGGTTTTGTGGTCCAGGGTCACATATATTGAATTTAAAAGAACAATTCACCCAGATATCAAAATTTGCTGAAAATTTACTTACCCACAAGCCATTAAAGATATAGATGAATTTTTTTCTTGGAGAAATTTGGCGTTACATCTCATACTCACCAGTGGATTCTCTGCAGTAAATTTGTGCCAGTGAAGAGTTGCATTTTTGTAAGAAACAAATCCATCATTTAGATGTTTTAACTTCAAAACATCGCTTCATGGCTAAGATATGAGTCATCTCATTAGAATCAGGAGAGAAATATGCACAGATTAAGCACTGTTTACAGGTGAAAACTGTACAAAGCCATTCTAAACAAATATGGTGGTGGATTTTGATGAGAGAGAACAAAAGAGGATGAACTTGGAGAAAGTGTTATTATTAATTATTATTATGGATTATGGATTCGTATTTTGACCAGAAGCTAGGGTTTAAAGTTAAAACGCCTTGATGGATTTGTTTCATAAAAACATGCAGTTTTTCACTTCATAAGACATTAATTGGTGGACTGGAGTGTGGATTATTGTTATGCTTTTATAAGCTGTTTGGACTTTTGACGGCACCCATTCACTGCAGAGGATTCATTGGTGAGCAAGTGATATGATTCTAAATTTCTCCATATCTGTTTTCTATGAAGAAACAAACTCATCTACATCTTAGATGGCCTAAAGGTGAGTACATTTTCAGCAAATTTTCATTTTTAGGTGAACTATTCTTTTAAACAAACTCAATTTCACACAGAGATCCTGTATTTTTCACATATACTGTTGTGATGTGCAGGAAACAGTGCATAGTGACCCCAAAATAATTCTCAAACTGATTTTTGGGTAACATAAGCACACTTGTACTCATAATGTTTTACAAAAGTTGTTGGTTAGTTTCTGTAATTGCTGAAGTTGTGGTTTCTGTTCAAAATTTCTGACCAAGTTTCTCTTATGGATGATTTTCGGATGTTGCAGTGATCAAAATTTTGGTGCATCACTGTGTAAATGCCTTGAGAGCATGCCTCCAGATGAATGCTGGCGTGCCTGATCGCGCACTGTAACCCACTGAAACTGTTTATTTAGCATTGATTTGGCAGATTACATGAGCCGTTGATACGCTCAAGATCCTGCATATGCATGCAAACTCTCATAGCGAGACAACATTCCATTCAAGAACATTCGCAAACAAATTAGATTAGAAATTAGAGGCTGATGCTTACCAAGGGCGACCAAATGGGTTTGTAAACATTCAATCAGCAAAAGGCCGTGGTGGCGTGTTCTACCCCATGCAGCTTGTCCATGGCAGAGCACTTGTTTTAGATTTGAGGCGACCACCCACTGTCAGGTATTGAATGTCCACTGCGCAGTAATCTTGTTTTGCGCTCGGGAGTTTTTCAGGGTTTAGCATGAGCCTCGTTGGGTTGAGTCGTTTGAAATGGTTCACCTCTGACTTGAATCTTTTTAGAAGTTCTTGTTCTTTTCTTGGTGGTAAGTCAGGTCGAGCCGTTGATGAACGCAACCTTTTGAGTGAGCTTTATCCTTCCTACACTGGAAACCATTAACTGCACCATATATGTTAAATATACAGTGGAGTCCAGAAGTTTAGACCACATAGATCCTGTTAGATTTACAGTCTAATTTAAGCCTGGAATTCAAATCATACTGGATAACTTCTGGAGGTTGTGTCAACAGATGTCAATAAAGCAAATCCTATATTTCTGCTGCACATGTCACTCAAAAATTTTAGGCAGAAAACAAAAACAAAACAAATGAACAAACACATCTTATTCCAATTTTGTATAATGTTTTTTTAAACAAGTCTCTTATGCTCACCAATGCTGCATTTATTTAATCTAAAATACAGTAAAAACAATCATATTGTGAAACATCGTTGCATTTTTAAATAACTGTTTTCTATTTTAATATATTTTAAGATATAATTTATTCCTGTGATGCAAAGAATGCTGAATTTTCAGCATCATTACTCCAGTCTTCAGTGTCACATGATCCTCCAGAAATCATTTAATATAATGATTTGGCATTTAAGAAGCTTTTTTATTGTAATTATTACTAGTGCTGTCAAACGGTTAATCGCGATTAATTGCATCCAAAATAAAAGTTTTTGTTTACATAATATATGAGTGTGTACTGTGTATATTTATTATGTATATATATAAATACACACACATGCATGTATATATTTCAGAAAAATATGTTGTTTATATATATTAAATAATTTATATATAACAAATTATATTAATATAAATATATACATGTAAATATTTTCAAAGTGTATACTGTATGTGTGTGTATTTATATATACATAATAAATATACACAGTACACACATATATTATGTAAACAAAAACTTTTTATCACGATTAATCGTTTGACAGCACTATTAAATACAGATGTGCTGATTCATATTTCTGTGGAAACCATTATATATTTTTTTTCAGGATCATTTCATGGATAGAATGTTCAAAAGAACAGCATTTATTTAAAACAGAAATATTTTGAATCAGTGTAATATTTACTGTCCTTACATGTCTTTACATCCTTGATAAATAAAATTATTGCTTTCTTTAAAAAAAAAAACCTTTCCCAAACCTTTTTGGGGTTTTATGTATTTTTATAAATACATTACATCTGAAAGTGAAAAGTGGAACAGGAAAAATTAAGACGAGTAAAAATATAAAATATATTGAAGTATTCTTAAAATGTTTAAATGCTCAAAATTGAGTATTGCGCAGTTAACATCTATTTTAAATTTATAATGCACATATATAATTAATTAAAGTATAATTTCTGTATTTGTTAAAAAACGCATGAAATTCCTTGTATAAAATACATTATCTGGCCACTTAGGAGTAATCCATGATGCAAAGAGGGCACAACTTGAGTTAATTTTTTTATTAGTATATGGGCAGAGGGGTATTTATATTGCATCTGTATAAACAGTGCAGCAGGGTGGTTTGTTTTCTCCTAAGCATTTTTGCAGTCTCTCACACTTTCACCTTTACTCTTCTACAAATGACGACTGTTTAGTCTATGGTAATTCTTGTTTGGACAGCTCGGTAACAAATGCCAACAGTCTTTTGTTTGAGCGAAAGGTGAAATATTTACGTGATAAGGCTTGTTCCTAATGCATCAAGACGAGGTGCGGGCGCTTGGCGATGGGTGAGTGTAGAGACGGAAAATAAGGATGTAGAAACTGAAATGCTGAAGGAAATAACATACATGACCCAGGCTGATCTCTGGCTAGACCTTTCTGTGTATGTCACAAGTGTAATGAGGTGAACTCAAGAGGTTTTGTTGTTAACAGCGGATGTTTGGTTTCTGCATGTGGGCCTTGGGGTATCATGACATATTTTACCATTTTCAACAGATCTGTCAGTGTAAGAAAGCATTGTGGTCTGTCGTTGTTTAGGAACATATCTGTCGCCAGTTCAAGTACAAACATAGAAATCGCTCCCTCTGACTTGTTGAAATAGAGCAGTATTCACAGGTATGGAAACAAAAGCTTCCTGTATTTTCTTCACCCGTTCCTGTGAATGTGGTAGGTTATGCCCGAGGCTGTTCTACAGAAAAAAAGGGAAAGAGAGAGATCCAGAAAGACAGTTCACTGAGGAAAACCTGTTTAAGACATGAGAAACTATAGATGACATTCTCCTTGTAACCGCAGGACGGAAACCTTCATTATTACTTTGATTGTCTTTCAGTGTACCTTGACTTGTTTATCTGAGCAGTTCCTGAATCAATATTGTGTAATGCAGTGCTTCAATAGAAATGTGGACGCGTCGTCCAGTTTAAGAGAAGAGATAATGACACTCAGATCTTTTTGAAATGAGGTGAGACTGAATGAGAATGATGGGGTCGTGTTGAGGACACATTTTGCAGGCACAATCCCACAAGTCTGTCTTTTTTTAAACTATTTGTGCTGGTGGTACATTTTGAAAAATCAGTGGGCCGAATCATCTTTCGCCTCTGGCTGGTGTTTTCTTCGGAATAAAGTGGTAATGGAAGAGATTAACAACTGTCAAGTGTTTCTAAGACTATAAGCCAGTGTACGATTTTCAATCCAAACCATTTTGACTTTCATTATTTAACTGACATTTCCTGTACATTAAGTTAATTGTACAGAGTCAATTGCTAGCTTTTCCCTGTTGATATTAGATGGCACTTTTCATGAATAAAGTGAACTTTGTTTTGCCATTTTTTTTGAAGCATTAAAGCATATATTACCTATTATATAACATAAAATTAATTTTGCATTAGTAGTATTATCTAGGGGATTTTGCCATGTCACCTCAGAGGTCTTGACCGTTTCTGACTGTTTCCAACAATTAAAATCATTCGTCTTAATTTTGATATATTAAAAAAAAAAAAACCTTGTTACCAAAGTTATTATAAGATAAAAATAGTTTTCTTTATTTTATGAGAAGTGCATGTTTATCAATAACTACAATTATTGTATGCTAAAATAGGCTATATATTTATTGTATGCCTATTGTATAGTAAATGTACTCTCTCTCTCTCTCTCTCTCTCTCTTTTTTCTCTCTATATAAATATATTTATAAATTTATCAGAGAAACTAAATGTTATATTGATAAAATATATTTTTAATAAATGAAATGTAAATGTTGTTAATTTACATAACTAAAACTAAAACCATCATAAATTCCATTGCTTAAAAAATGTAAGCTATAATGAATAAAATATCTATATACAAAATAAAGTTCTTATATTTTTTACTACATGCCAAGGCATCATTTCTAATTATTTTGCAGTTAAATTAAAAGCAGTGAAATAACTAAAACTGGAAGAAAGGATAATAAAAACATTAAAAAGAATAAATTAATAATGAATGAAAAATGTTAATTAATTTATTGAAAATATGAATGTTAAGCAGTTCTTTTCACTGTTTTTTGAAAGAAAGAGTTTTAGGCTCTGCTTTGTACCTTGTTAATGGAAAGTGGCAGATTACTTTAAAAAGATTGAAATGAAAGATTAAGTTTAAGATGTATTGCGCCAAAAAGTGTAAAACAGAATTGATCTATTTATTCATACATTAGCATGGTTGTCCAATCCAAAAAAAAGGCCTACCCAGTACAATCAAAAACTCACAGAGAGTCTCTTGACCTGCGGTTATTCGCTAAGCTGGTCTACTATTAAAAATGTCCCTTTGGATACGGTTACAGTTGAGGAAGGTGAACCGCAGAGTTCAGCCTCATATCACATCTCTGAAGTTGACAGTAACTTGGGCTCGATGTCTCTGTCAAGCTCTTTGCCTCTGGCTACTGTCGTATGATTGGCAGTCCGGAGGGACATTCAGGAACTGGCGCTATTATAATTTCCCAAAAGGAATGCACGGTCAGAGTAAGAAATGTAATACCATGTTTTCAAAGGGACCCAGAACCTGCATGGGTCTTAATGGCAAAATAAGACATTTCCCTTTAAAATGCATTTTAGAGTGTTTATTCGGGCTGTTTAATTAGCACCACAAGTTATTTAGTCTGTCCCTTAAGATCAGCCTTTGGTCAAAACCTTTCACTTTCTGCTGCCTCCTAGTGGTGGACTCCCACACACTTCCCTTTAAATCACAATGCACATTACTGCTGAAAAATTATTACTTGAAATCCGCTTTGGCTGAAAGCGTTGGTAGTAAAAGTCTAGTACTTGTCGTATTGATCTGGCTTCAGCGCTGTGACTAAGTATTCTTTCCAGTTCAGCTGGCATTAAAGGGTTTTCGAAACCTTCACGAAGGTCATTATAAAGAAACGCTGGCAGGCCTGTAGTGGAATAAGACTCACTTGCTGCCCGGAAAGAAAAAGACTGAAGGGTGCAAATTGTCATTGTTAAATTCCTAATTGCTGAGGCCCCATCTTCAAAGAGCCCGCCGGTGACGGTGTGAGGTGGGCCGCTCCATGCTGCTGGAAAGACTTTCTGGATCTGCAGGATTTTCAAGGACAGTTAGTGAACGACTCATTGTGTGGTCCTCTGCTGTGCAAGCTGTCATCTTAGTAATTTACGAGTCAGTTTTCTTTAGCATTTTAGGTTAAAAAAAGTATAAGAAAAGCGTATAGTTTATAGTTTTAGCAATTGCAGAACAATATCAGGTTATGCAATAAACATTGGCACTTACTTTTCTCTTATATTACATGGAAAATGCCTATATAAAAATGATTTCACAAACATCTTGGTGTGTTAAAAGACATCCAAAGCTCCAGTCAAGTGGCTCTCTCGAGGGAAGCAAAGGCCAAGTACAGAGAATTTCATTAGTTCTGCCAATTTCAGGTTAAAATGAGTTTGAATGGCCTTTTTACATCATTGGAAGAGTTTTCCACTAATGGGACCATCATTAGGGGGGACAAATGAAAGAAAAGAAGGGATTATACAATGGAAAGAAAGCAGCCACAGGTCTGGTATCAATGATTTTGATTTGATCTGTCTGTTCAAAGGTTTTCTTTTTTTCTATTAAATTACCGTTGTAAGATTACAAACATTGGCCTTGTATTCCCTCCATTGTTGTTTTTGTGCTTTCCTTCTTTCCACTCACAGAGCTTTCTTGGATATCATTCTGAATTACCTAATTGATCTCTTGTATTTCATTGCATCAGTATTAAGACTACAAGAGATATTGGGGATGAATGAGGTTCATATGATACAAATGGTTTTTATTGTCTAATAAAGAGCTTTGATCTGTTGGCTTGGGAAGAAAGAGTTATTTTTTTCTTTTCTGTAGTGCACAGTTAGTAGTGTAGTAAACAGCATCTCGATCTCATCCACTTCCTTTAGGAGAGGTGAATTAGGCTGGCCTGGGGCCACTGTAAATGTTTTATCCATCCCATAAAAGCCTGGAAAAGATACTGGAACTCTTGGAAAATCCCTACAGTCACAAAAGACGAGCTATTCCATCTGAGACTTCAAGAAATTAAAATTCCAAGTGTCGAATTTCCTGTTCCATGTGTGCTTTTAAGTGTTGGCCATAACACCGGGACAGAGTAGAGCTCATTAGTAAGCTTTCTGCTGTCTGGAATGGAAAAGTGATGTAATATAATGACAAATCATAGTGATTACCTTCAGATTTAATCATGTAACATATCTATATTTAGCATTGCAACTCTTTAAACACATTTTTTTTCACAAGTGAAGTTTGACCAACTTTCTTTGACCACAAGGACAGGTAATCATCAAAATAAAAATTTAAGCACATATATTGCAGATACAGTACATTTTAATGGATATTTTCAACTAGGGGTGGACGATATACTGGTAGACACGATTAACCGATTAACGATTAACATGAAAACTTATCGGTTTCATACGTATTTAAAGGTGGGGTGATGCGATTTCTGGAAGCCAATGTTGATATTTGAAATCACCAAAACAAACACGCCACTACCCCAAAAGGGTCTCGCCCCTATTTTGATAGCTCCGCCCAACACATACGTAGCTTACGCAACTCGGGCAACGATTAGTTCTGTGAAACAAAGCAAAACCAATGTTACACTGTGTCTACACCAGACGTGAGCGGCGCGACAAAATATTATAAAAGTCATTATAATCAGTGATGCTGTCTACATTGGATGCTGTGCGGCGCGACAAATCCCCGACAGAAAACTCCTGCCGCGTTCTATTTATGACGTGCTGACACAAATTTCAAATGATTTTCAATGGTCGCTTTATCGTGTCCAGTGTAGGCAGACTTTAGCTGTTGCGGCGCTTCCGGTGTAGACATGGTGTTACTCACCTATTGGGAAGAAACAAAGCAACCTGGGCATCCGATCGCAGGCCTTCCGCTCCTTGAGTTCTCTCCAGCGCTGGAAAGCTGATCCGATATTTACACAGGTCCTACTTCTTGCCTTATCGTCAGTGTTGCCAACTGCTTTCAATTGAAAGTAGCTAAAACTGGTAGCTAAATGTCACTAGATGACATCATAATGGAAAATTCACTGATCTATATAAAGATGAATATAGATCAGTGGGCAAGATGAGAACTTAGATAAAGTTTGTCCAAGAAGTTGCTATGTTTGTCCCTAAACTTTTGAAAAAAGTCTCAAAAGGGGTGGGGAAGTTGCTAAATCTAGCTACAAAATTGCTAAATTGGCAACACTGCTTATCGTTCCGCAGGCGTTTTCCTCTTTTGTTTTTTTATTCGCCATCTCTATCTTTCTGTCACTCTGCTCGGCTGTTCACTGAACGCTCTCTCCTCCACATCATGAGTAGACACACACCTTACTGCTAATTGGCTACAAGTTTGTTTTGGTATTCGGCCCCGATTCAGTTTTCTAAAGCGTTTGTGAAAAATTACATACCCTACCTTTAAGCATTGTGGTTTAAAAGCAAGTGATTTTAAGCCATTGAAACACAATCAGCAGCGAAAGAGAATTCATGCGCGCGCTGTCTGAGAGACTGTTTCTGAGCGCTGTTAGAGAGGCGTGTTCACGCAAAAACGGTGCTCATAAAACGCAGGAGTATTGAACAGTTATATTTGCCAATTTATAGGCCTTGAACGGTTAAATATACACACTTGTATGTGTCTCCTAAATGCCCGTTTTTGCAAGTATCTTTATAAACACAGGACAATTTAGGTCTTAAAGGAACACTCCACTTTTTTTTGAAAATAGGCTCATTTTACAACTCCCCTAGAATTAAACAATTGAGTTTTACCGTTTTTGAATCCATTCAGCCGATCTCCTGGTCTGGCGGTATCACTTTTAGCTTAGCTTAGCATAGATCATTGAATCGAATTAGACCATTAGCATCTCGCTCAAAAATGACCAGAGAGTTTCGATAATTTTCCTATTTAAAGCTTGACTCTTCTGTAGTTACATCGTATACTAAGACTGACGGAAAATGAAAAGTTGCGATTTTCTAGGCCGATATGGCTAGGAACTATACACTCATGCTGGCGTAATAATCAAGGAACTTTGCAATGATATTACGCAGCGCCTAAAAGTAGTCCCCGCTAGGTAACTAGTTATGATATAGCTGGGGACTACTTTCAGGTGCTGCGTAATATCATTGCGCCTGCTGCACCCATGGTACGGCAGCAAAGTTCCTTGATTATTATATAAAGCAATTTATTACCATGAAATAAAATTGCTCATTGTGATATAAGATTTTGGTCATGTCGCCCACCCCTATTTTCAACCATTGAATCAATCACTTAACCTGTTTACTCCAATGTGACATCCCCTAAATTAATGCACTATATTTTGCCCACCACATTTTAATTTAAAATAGGAAGAGCTTAGCATTTTTTCCTTTTTATGGATGTTTTTTTTAAGGAGCACAACACACTTCAGAGTAAAATCAATTTTCGTTTAGTGTGTTGACTCAAACTCGACAGTATTATTATCTTGTTTTTCTCCACGTGTCACTGTGATTTTTCACTGTCATGGCAGCTCAAATACGTTCCAGCCAAGAAATAAGTTGTTGATCTGCTGCTTGCTTATTACATGTGAGTCATATTTTGCTACTCATTGGAAATATGAGACTTACGCCGGCTTAAACCTTTGATCCTCGTTGGTGATCTTCTGTTCAGGAAAGAAAATTCCCATATATTATTTTCCCAGTAGGACTGTCGTGTCACACCAATAACAAAACAGGCCACATCAGTATTGTTGTCATTAGCTGTGGTCAAGTAGGCGAGCTTTTCTTCTTTCTGCGTTTGTAAATATTCCACAAACATTGTGCTATTTTCCGTGAACCCGAGTTTTACATGTGGGTGGCAATCAGGTTGGGGCCATTTGTTGTTCATTTCCTGACTAAACAAATACACGGAGATCATTCTTCATTGGTGTAGACCTCATTACAGCGTGTTATCTGATGATACGCCGATATAGGAATTTATGCCATAAACTTTCTTGCTATATTTGAATTGTGTGTGAAATCTGTCTGTGAAGTAGATGTCATTAGCTGAAGGGTAGGAGGATTTCAGTTGACCGCTTGCAGATGTTTTGGCTCCTTACCCAGAGTTTTGTACCCATAATTAAGTAAGGGAACAGTGACTGTATTACACAAGGAAAAACAAGGAGCCTCCTCTTCGTTTCAATCCTTTTTTTTTTTGTTCTTTTCTTTTCCAAATTGCCTCCAAATGAAGATGAAAAAGCAGTGCACATTGCAGAGCTGCTGAAGTTCAGGAGCCGCTTGCAGTATGACCATTAATCGTGATCTTGTTTTTTTCACAAATTTTCTTAATCACTAGATTTTAGTTTATTTCATCCTCCCGCTTACAAATTGAATCCTGTGGAGTTAACTGTGGAAAATATGTGTAATGATACTCAGAGTTTAAGAACGTCTTATCCATGGATTTGAGAATTTGGAAGTGAGAGGAGTAGAAAACAGCTACTGTGAAAAAGAGAAAAGAGTGATGCATTAAAAAAAGTAGTAACAGTTGTGGAAATCATTAAGTTGAAAGCTGATAGATAGATAGATAGATAGACAGACAGACAGACAGATAGATAGATAGATAGATAGATAGATAGATAGACATACCACAAGGTTTCCATTTTTAAATTGAGTTTTTTAAAATAAATTATTTTTTAAATTATCTATCTATCTATCTATCTATCTATCTATCTATCATCTATCATCTATCTATCTATCTATCTATCTATCTTAATAATCTGAAACATACCTGAAAGGAAGTTGTTAAAGAAAACCAAGATTTTGGCCAACATCAGCTGAAAAGTGCAGATTTTCTTTTTCTTATGTGGTTTGTACATCTAAACAGAGAAGACGAGATGGCGAGATGAGAAGACCAGAAGAGTTGTGCTGCAATTAATCACTGGTGCAAAAGCACATAAAGTCTTGGTAGCATGAAGACATTAAGAGAACAGACCCCAAAATCTTAGACAAAAGACATGAAAACAAAACCTGAAACCCTGTGAGCACAATAGGAGGCCTGCCCTTTTTTTTCTTGAGCTGCCAAATATCATAGCTGGTAACATGTCTGCTGATGAGAAAACTGGAAAAAAGCACAGGTCCACTTGCATTTGATTATTTTGAGGACATCTGTTTGTGTATTCAAGTATCTTTATATATATATATATATATATATATATATATATATATATGTGTGTGTTTGTTCCTTCAGGTGCCAGAGCAGTGGGAGAGATCTGTGGAGAGACTCACTCAAATCACAGTCGCTCTCATCAGAGACAGAAATGCTGCTCTCACTGGGCAGCTGCTTCATGCCTGAAACTGAAGCATGAGAAGATGCGTTACAGTAGACAACCAGGATGTGGCCTGTGGACTCACAAATACAGAAGCACGGAATCTAAAAGTCAAAGAACATTTGCAAATGAAGGCGTTTCAGTATTACAAACAATGAGTGGCGGTGTGGCTGACGGTCATTGTTTGCATCAACTGATTGACTTGATTCTTTAGGTAAGATTTCAAGGTAGTCATTTTTAACTCAGAATTTAAATTGCCTGGTTTGCCTAGGCTCATGTACATAACACACAAGCACAATCAAACACCTCTCGAAATCCTTACATTTTATTTGTAAAAATTTTGTTTAATAAAACAAATCAAAAATAACTGTATCTCTGTTTAACTTACTTTTTATTTTAGCTTATCTTTAGGAGCTTAATCTTGTTATTGAAGCTTGGTCTCACGTTTAGGTTGTCTCTATATTTAATGAAATGCTGCCATCTTGTGGAGGAGTATGAAAATTTTCTTTTGTGCATCACAGTTGGTAATTGTATTGATTTGACATCACAACCTAAAATCCCTTTAGTAACCTGTTCAGTGAATGTTTCTTTACTTTAAATTGAAAAATCCTTATTATTTCTACTAGTATTTCTATTTGCACACAGAGCCAGACTATCTGATTCTTGAAGTTGAAGGATCAAGGAAATCTCTTCTTGAAGAGATAGTTGTGATGTGATCAATTTTATTTTAAAGTTTTAGGTAAGTAAATGTTCATTTTTTTTGTAAAGAAATTATTACTTTTAGGATTAAAAGTGACAAATATTTTTACGTCATATTTATATTTCAACTAAATCCTGTTCTAAACTTTCTATTCATCAAATAATCCGAAGTAAAGAATATATATTTTTTTTTTTACACTTTTCACAAAAATGTTAAGCAGCACAACTGATTTAAACAACTGACAATTTATTGAGCAGCAAATCAACATATTAGAATTATTTCTGAATGATCATGTGATACTGAAGACTGAAGTAATGCATATATATATTTCAAATTTAAATAGATTTATTTTTTCCCCTATGTCTTTTTCAGATGATGTTAAACTTGCGTTTTCCTAATAACCTGACCCTGAAAATCCTTCACAGGCCTCCTTACATGATGCAGATCATGAGCTCTCCAATTTGTTCTGTAGGCCGGCTTTACACCCACTCAACTGGGAAGGCCCTGGTGACCACATTTCATAAATTTAGCTGTTTTTATAGCTTAACCCCTGTCTGACGAAAACAGGATCCCAGAAGAGCCCCCGAAGTTGCTTCTTGACTCTTTCTCCTGTGCTCACCACAGACTGCTAATTGATTATGGCCTTGTGCTTCCTCTCCAATGAGCGTGCGATAATTGTGGCGGGTTGTTAAAGTCACTTCCTGTGTCTGAGTGTTGGCTCAACGTGAAGGCCTTCTACAGGCAGACCAATCAGGAGCTTGTTCTTGCCATTTTAGTTTCCATGGCGTGAATGGCCGACAACCCCAGTTTTTTCCAACTTTACACTGTTTACTCAATCTTAGCGTGTTTTAGTTTTAATAATTTTAGTTCTAGTGAAAATATACAACCACTTTGGTTCTTCATTCATTCAAATAAAGTTTCTGTCACCTTCTCTTGCATAACTTTTCTCGCTTAACCAAACTCTCTATTTTTTTAGCTGTGTAATTCGTTCCACATTTCTGCGTGTACACATCTGAAGGTGAGTGCGTTGGTTTTTTCGGCTGCCAGTGGGGTACCGAGAGCGTATCTCTGTGTGAAGTCTGAGGTTTTGACTGAGATGGATTAACCTTTCAGATGTTCAGCAACATGTCATGGACATTTCTGGAAAAACTTAAGATGGAGCAAGAGTGAGAGGATCAGGTTTACACTTTATCCTTTTGACTTTGATTACATGGACAAAAGGGAAATGACCATATCAATATTTTTGGATGATGTCCATAGCAAGGCCAGTTACCATAAAACATACACTACCATACAAAAGTCTCAACAAGGCTGCTTTTACTTAAACAAAAATGCTGCAAAAATGAAATATTAGTAGTATTTTTAAACCTCTATTTTAATATATTTTACAGTTTTATTTATTACTGTGGCAAAGCAGCCATTAGTCTTCAGTGTCACATGATCCTTCAGAAATCATTTTAATATGCTGATTTTATTTTTGTGGAAAACATGATGCAGTGTTTTTTCAGGATTCTTTTGTTTAAAGAGCAACGTTTATGTGAAATAGTAATATTTTGTAACATTACAAATGTGTTTACTGTCATTTTTGACTAATTTAATGCATTGTTTGCTGAATATGAAGTATTCATTTCTTAAAATAAAACAATATATAGCTATGTTCACATAGCTATAAAAGAAAAAAATGTGGAAAATACACCCTATCTACACTTCTCGTGCTTAAATTGTAGACAAGGCATTTTTGCCAGTTTGATAAAGCCAGTTACAACTGTTGAAGTCTATGAAGGATGATCACAGCCTAATATAATATTGATTGATTTTTCTGTTATTTATCTGGTTTTCCCCGTGTTACACACCAGCATCCTCTGAGGCTGCAGAACAATGGCATGTCTGGATTAGTTTTAGACAGCATGATTCATGTTCATTTGCTCGTACAGCTCTGAGAGTTCGTGTGAAACGTTCTGAGAAAACCACTAACCAGGAACAGCTGTGAAACGGTCAAGTAAACGCTCGCCATATTTATGCATGAGAGAGGTTTCACTCGTTTTCCTCTGGCGGAGCTGCACCATGTAAAATGCATGGGGTGCCGGGGTAGATGAGGCTTACGGCAGGGTTTTGCTCCATTCTTGACGTTCATCAGTTTCTTATGGTTTGCTTGCAGATTCTCTGGTGAAATTTTCTGGCTCGTATCATAGAGCTGGAACTTTCAAGGATTGTAAGACCAAGAAGACAAATTCTTCCCTCGTGTTTTAAGGAAATGTTTACTATAGCATCTTAGAAAGAGACCTTCATTATCAACTTTATTTAAATAGGAAAAATTTACATACATTATTAGTTCTCTTTTGTATTAATAACAGCATGTTTTTGAGCATTTACAGGGTTCCAGATGGATGAACAGACATGGACTTCATTGTTGCATCAGGTGCACAACAATAAGAATCATTTACTGTTAGACAAGATATGAATGCATTTCAAAGGGTTTCATGCTATATATTATTATTTATGCTAAATATTATTTAGGAAGAGAAACTGAGACATGAAGCAGCCTAGACTTTTGAGCACCACAGTTCTAAACCCTTTACAATACAACTGTAGAAAATATAATGGCAGATAAGTTTTGATACAAATGTGAATGAGTTTCTTTTGCTTGATGTTTCTGAATGAAACTTGAGTATCAGTGTAAGCTGAAGAGAGGTGAACCTTTTTCTCAAATATGCCTTGTGGTCTGTTCAGTTGCCTCCTACTGGTTTGCAAAGATGATTAATGACTGAACATCACTCAAATTCAGCACCTCTCTCTTGTGAAATCAGAGAGACCCTCTTGAGAATCATTTGCATGCCCGACACGTGTAAATTTGATTTTGTGAAGGCTTTGCTGTGTTTGTTTTGGCCATGTTTCATAGTTACTCCAAGTTGTCATTTCCTAGGCCAAGTGGATTATGAAGGAATCAACATTAAGGGTGGTGTTTGTAAAACTGTATTAATTCACCTAAAAATGAAAATTCTTTGATTTACTCACCTTCATGTGGTTCCAAATCTGTGATGCTCCTTTATTTAGTGAAATACAAAAAAAGATATTTTGAGCAATGTTTCAAATGTTTTTATCCTTGACAAAGAAAATCAATGGGGTCCAAAACATTATAAGGACAAAAAAGCATTTTTCTAAATACCTTTTATGTTCAAAAGCCTGCCAATGACGTCTCTCCACATTGTGTAGTCACAGCGTGGTACGAAGCACAATTACAGCAAGCGTTTTTAAATCCTGACGCCTGTGATTTTACAGATGTGATTTTGTCAGCACACCATTGGGTGTAACAAAATCCTGTCTGACAGCCATTTAGGTCATTTCCTCCCTTTAAGACCCCGTATTACAGCTCTCTAAAGGTAAAGGCTGCCCAGCGCGTCGCCTGACGAAATTGGGAATGTTGGGTAATCTAATTAGAGGGCAGGACGGGGGCCCATGGGGCCACAGACTGTGGTGAAGCAGGGAAACACTCGCCCTAAAGCTGCACACCGCAGGCTGGCTGTGGTAATGTCTGAGAGGCTAATTCTTCCTCATGAGGAAAAACAGGACCTTTTCTGGAGGGGACAGACACATCCCTGCTCCGACCACAGAGATAGAGAATCACTGACCCTTTGTGGAGTGAGTCAGTCTATTCCAGTCGGAATAATTTTACTAGTAAAAGAAAAAAAAGTTACACTAAATTTGACCATATTCTGTAAAATTTAATGGGATGCTACATGTAATTTGATTGAAGAATTGTGGTTTCAGTAGTGAAAAGTATTATATAAAGAAAATAGAAGAATGAACAACATGACAATTGTTGTTTGTTTAGAGTAAAATATTGTTTTTGGGGGGGGGATAAATAACACAAGTTTGCATGTGATTTACAGTGGAAAAACAGTAAAAACACCTTTTTTTCCCCCCTTGTATTATTATGCACATCATGGTGTTTTATGTATTTAGTTAATTTATTTGTTCGAAGTTTGATGTTTATTGCATTATTGCATTGTTTATTTTTCGTATAAAACCAGTTATGATGGCTTTAAATCATTATGAGGCTTTTTATTTTACCACTTGTTTTATTATATAAGTAAATTTTAATGTACAAAGCAGATTTAAGTAGTTCAGGTAGGTATGTTTATTGCATTATTTCTTTATTTTGAAAACGTTATGTGGCTTTTAATTTTACCATATTATGGCAAGTAAATGTCAATGTACATAGAAAATTTAAGTAGATGTAGTTCATTCTTGAAAGGTTTTGTCAGCGGATATTTAACTCTTTATTTTTTAACAGTGAACATACTGGAAAAAAACAGTGGACAGGATGGTATAAAAGAAAAGAAAGAGAGCATGAAGCAATGCACAAATACAGAAAGAGAGGGTAAGACAGGAGTGATTTATGTCCTGCTATTGAGAAACTAAAATAAATCCAAACTCTGTGAGAGAAACATACAGTGCAGACCGTAAAACACAAGACATGCTCGGCCGCTTTCCCTGCCTTAACCTCAGAAGCTTACGCTCCCTCTCCGCAATGTCAAAGCCAATAATTTAGGTTTTTGTCTTTTAGGAAATCATCTGAGTTGGAAAGGACGTTGTTTTCTTCAGCCCAAGTTTGTTGTAAAGGGAATTCTGTTTGAGTTTTGCAGGTCATTTTTTGGAAGTCATTTTTGTCATTATTGTGAGTATCTGTTGAGTCTGTTGTTGGAGTCGCAAAACATTAAGTTGTGGTGCTCATTTTGGAGGTGCAGGTTTGCATCTGGCCTTTGCCAGGTGTTTCTCTGCGATGATAAATGCTAAACTATAGCTCAATCCGTGATAAGCCTATTTTATTTTGACTAATCAAAAGACTCAATAAATGCGATACACTTCATTTAGAGAGAAAATGGCACAGTGTGGGGCGTTTGATCAACATTATTTACACAATACACCACAACTGTGGCAAAAGAATCGAGGGATTCAGAGGCCTTCGTGTCTTGGCGAACTTTGATATGCACACACACTCAGAGACACGTTCATTATCTGCTTCCGCCCGTCTTTTTAAACTGTTTATTTGTGAAGGTGGAAGGATAATGATGTCTTGATTACACAGCAACAGGATTTGCCTTTGTGCGCTCTGTGACTGATGTGAAAGTGTGAGAGTGCAGTAAATAATTCATCTGCTTGATTTGTGACACTGTCAGCACAGTTTGTTGCTCTCAGGAACAGAACACCAGATTGAGATGGGAGAATCCACAAAATTCAAGGCTGGCATTCCATGAGAAAGTAAAGGACATGAGAAAAGAAAAGAGGGTATATTTTGTGACGATTGTTTGTAGTGATCGTTTTGGACTTTTTGACTGCAAATATAAAAATGCAATATTTTATAAAAATACAGTAAAAACTATGGAAGCTCATTTCTGCTACAGGATTAAAAAAAAAAAAAAAAAAAGGTAATTGCATCTTTTTGTCTCAGAATTCTGAGAAGTCAGAATTGCGAGACGTAAACTCAGTATTCTGAGAAAAGTCAATTATGAAATGTAAACTCAGAATTCTGAGAAAAAAGTCATAATTGTGAAGTGTAAACTCAGAATTGTTAAATATAAACTCAGAATTCTGAGAAAAAATCATAATTGTGAAATGTAAACTCAGAATTGTTGAACAAACTCAGAATTCTGAGATGTAAACTCTGAATTCTTAGTCAAAATTGCGAAATGTAAACTCAGAAATGCGAAAAATAAACTCAAAATTCTGAGAAAAAAGTCGAAATTGGGAAATGTGAACTCCGAATTCTGAGAGAATTCTGAGTTTGTTTCGCAATTCTGACTTTTCTTGTGATTTCTGAGTATACGTTTTGCAATTCTGAGTTAATATCTTGCAATTCTGACTTTTTTCTGGATTCTGAGTTTACATTTTGCGATTTTGAGTTAACCTCGCGTTTCTGACTTTTTCTGGATTCTGAGTTTACGTGCAATTTTGAGTTAATGTCTCGCATTTCCGACTTTTTTCTGAATTATGTGTTTAAATTTCACAATTCTAAGTTAACATCTCGGAATTCTGACTTTTTCTGGATTCTGAGTTTACAATTTGCAATTCTGAGTGAACATCTCGCATTTCTGACTTTTTTCTGGGTTCTGTGTTTACATTTCACAATTCTAAGTTAATTCTGACTTTTTTTTTCTGAAAAAAATCTGATCTTGCAATTCTTGCGATTTTAACTGCAAGGTAACTGCAAATTTATTACAAAATTTTTTCTTGCATTTGCGACTAGTTTATAGCTCACTTTTCGCAATAAAAAAAAAAACAAAACAAACAAACAAACAAAAAAAAAATCTCAAAGTTCTGACAGTATCTTGCAATTCTGAATTTTTTTCTCAGAATTGAGAGAAAAAAATCTGAATTGTGAGATATAAACTCACAATTTATCCTGTGGCAGAAACAAGCTTCTATAGTTGTTCTGCTTAATATTTTCGTGGAAACTGCGATACTTTCTTTTTTCCATATTCTTTGATGAATAGAAACAGAACAGTATTTTATTTAACATAGAAACATTTTAACATCGGAAAAGTCTTTTTTGTCACTTTTGATCAATTGAATGTGTCCTTGCTGAATAAAAGTATTAATTTCTTTGCAAAAAACAAAAAAGCAGATTTAGTAGATGATATGATGGCTGTGACTCAACAAATTACACAGATCTGTCATTGTGGGCCCAAATTTACACCCCATGCTCTCTTTATAGCTGCTGCTTGCTTTTGGGTGAGTGTTTTTACACACGCTTTGTGATCCCTAGCATTTCCGCTACATCCATGTGCGGTTGACTCCATTTCCTGTGAAAATGTCTTGGAATCTAGAGTTTAGATTTTTTTTCCTGCTTTGTTCTGCCTTGGAAAGCGGACTAACACGTGCTTGGCAAATGTCTGTTCGAATTTCCAAATTCCAGAGAAAGTAGAGCATCTTGTTTCATTGTTTCATAATGCAGTTCTAATGAAGCACGCTCACGTCCCTTCGAGATCGTCCTACGCTTCGCTTTCCGGTGAGAAGTTATTCTACGCCCCCGTCTGTCTGACAAAACTCCCTATTGTTCCTTAAATCATGAATTGTATTCAAACTCGGCCAAGCGACCTGACAATGAGGGATGTCTCTGTGAAGTGAAGTTCCACTGAATTTTTTGTGCGTTACAGTCATCCACATCTGCAATATGCAGGCAAATGACCTATTATAAGAAAGTTTTATAGAGACTTTCTTTTTGTCCCCACAAATATTCCTCATCTCTCTCTCTCGGACCAGCCAGGCAGATGTTGGGTCAGACAGGAAGTTTCTTCCCCTCGCTCTCTGTTCTTAATGAATCTCTGGAGAGGGTCTGGATAGGGGCTGGACCTGGATCTGTCTCTTCCGTTTAAACCTTACGCTTCATTCTCCCGCCCTGCTTGTGTAACCCTCATACGCTCAGTAAAACTCGCCTGAGATTCGTCATGTCAAAAAAACTCGAGCCAGAGCAAGCGATGGTGCGACTGATACTAATATGAAGCAAAGGGTGCTGAAATCACTGGATTTTTAGTGGTTCTGACTATTTGCTCATACAAATCCTCAACATCATGTCTTTTTTATTACAGCAACTTGGCATTTTGAATCATTTTGCTGTTAACAAGTTGAAATTGATTCATCATTCTGTATGTTATTACGGTGTGCGTAATCAGAATGACAATGCAAACTCAGTAGGATTCTCTGATATTTCCCACAGCATCTTATGCTGATTTTACTGCTAATCCACAGCATGTGCTCTCATATATATATATATATATATATATATATATATATGTATATGTATGTATATATATATATATATATATATGTCTATTTCATTTCAAACTAGGGTCCAGGCTAACAATTTTAATGAAAAAAAATTTAAA
>JAFVLL020011276.1:143344-158575 GCA_021397915.2 Tor tambroides
GATTGGTAAACATCATCTTATAAATACACATTCGGTCTTCATTAAAAAACATTGCGTTTTTTTTATCAAGAACTTTTTTGCTTTTTCTTACTTCTGCTTCAAGAACGTAATATACCTTGACTGTGTTCAGTTTGTTCAGTGACGCATTACTTTTAGGACAGGATTTGACTTCAGTCTTTCAACACTTTTCAGTGAAGCTTGAGACCGAAAGCTCCATGACATGGACCTCCAGGTTGTTTAAGTATTTTTCGCTAATCACCCTCCACGTAGATAGCGAAGAGATGTTTGCGTGATTCATTGTGTGTAAACAATGACAGGGCTCGTTAAACAAATAATTTCTTTCAGTCTTTCCACAGTATGTTTGTAATATGCAAAGTTTTCCTTATTAAAACCAGACTGAGGCAAGCATGATGCTAAAACACATAGCAGCTCTGTACTGTAAATGTTGATAGATAGATAGATAGATAGATAGATAGATAGATAGATGCATACATGCATGCATGCATGCATGCATACATACATACATACTCACCAAGTCTGCATTTATTTGATCAAGTGAACAGAGATATTGTGAAATAGTTGCAATTTAAAATTATACAATTTAAAACTTTTTCTATTTTAATATATTTTAAACTGGAATTTATTCCAGTGATATCAAAGCTGTATTTATATAGCAATATGCTATATTTTCTAGTATCCTGATTTGGTGCTCAAGAAATATTTCTTATTATCAATGTTGAAAACAATTTTGCTGCCTAAAACCTGTATACTTTTTTTTTTTTTTTTCAGGATTATTCGATGAATCAAAAGGTTAAAATAACAGCATTTTTTTTTTATTATGAAACACAATCTTTTGTAACATTACAAATATATTACTGTCACTTTAATGTGTCCTTGCTGAATAAAAGTATTCATTTCTTTAAAAAGAAAACACTGAACACTTTTAAACATTAGATAGATAGTCTTTAATATCTATTTAACATGTGCCTTGGTGTCAGTACGGTGATCTGATGGTGACGATATATTTCATTTCTGGCCCTATCAGTGCCTGGCCGGTGAGTGACAGGAAGTGTCACAGAATCTCCTTCGCACACAGGGCCTGGTGGCCTGTCATGCGCTGAAAAGGCTTGTCACAATGATATATAGCCGCTCTAATCCCTTCTGTGAGAGCCCAGCAGTTTACCCACCCCTCACTTCCTTCTCCTCAAAGCGTCCAGCTGAGGAATCTAAACCTGAGAGGAGATTAGCTGCTCCTTAGAAAAGAGAAAGAGACTCTCTTACCAGCCCAGATCCACCCGTTTTCGAAACCGGATACCTGGTTTAGCCCAAATTTGGTCCATCTTGAGTTTTACAATTCAGTCTTGCCAGCACTGAAGCCTGATGCAGTTTTTAAATGTTTTTTTTTGGAGGCACAATTGCCAAATAATCAGTTACATTTTCTGAAGATTAATGATGTTTTGGGTATCTGCAGGTTTCTATACAGTACTGTGATGATGAAGGGACCACAGAAAGGTATCAGATCCTTAAATCGCTCTAAAATAACCCATGCTAAAATGATGTCAGGGTGGAGCGCACCTCAACGTCTCTTTTTATACTCGTCTGCCTTTGACAGCGTAAATGTATTTGGCCATAACCTCCGCTTAGTGTCGGATTTACGTTCCAGTAGTCATTTCTCATTCTCCAAATATTCCCCTTCTCTCCATGTCTAATTGTTTTTACGTTTTCCTCATCATTCCGGCTGGCACAGATGCACTGCAGGAGGAAAAGTCAAAAAAGTCTGTTTTTTCTTGTCTGGTCTTGAAAGATCCCTGCTGACAACTCCGGGCGAGAGCGCTTCTCCTTTGATATTTGTACTGCAGTGTTAAACTAAAAGATCTGTACTGTGGCAGCATGTGTTGGGTATTCTTGATATTTAATACTAATGATGCACTGAAATTTCTTGGTCAAAACCTCCACGAACACAGAAAGTCGGCCTTTGTTTGAAATAATTACATATCAGTCCTATTAACGATATCATATTTTTTTAATAGTAAGTGATTACACTAACAAAAAAGTGTTTAATTGTGCATGTGGGTCAGTGAAATATATTGAATTTAAAAGAATAATTCACCCAAATATCTAAATATGCTGAAAATGTACTTACCGGCAAGCCATCAAAGATATAGATGAGTTGGAGAAATTTGGCGGTACATCTCTTGTTCACCAATGGATCCTCTGCAGTGAATGGGTGCCAGTAAAAAGTTGCATGTTTGTAAGAATCAAATCCACCATTAAGATGTTTTAACTTCAAACCATCCCTTCTGGCCAAAATATGAGTCCTCTATCCATAAGGTTGCTTTCTCCAGTGACAAAGTCATCTCATCTGAATCAGGTGAGAAATATGCACAGATTACAGAACAGTACAAAGCAGTTCTAAACAAATATGTTGGTGGATTTTGATGTGAGAGAACAACAGGGGACGAACTTGGAGAAAATATTATTAATTATTATTGTTATGGATTATGAACTTGTATTTTGACCAGAAGCTAGGGTTTAAAGTTAAAATGCCTTGATGGATTTGTTTCATACAAACATACAGTTTTTCACTTCACAAGACATTAATTGATGGACTGGAATCGTCTGGATTACTTGTGGATTATTGTGATGTTTTTAGCAGCTGTTTGGACTTTAATTATGACGGCACCCATTCGCTGCAGAGGATCTATTGTTAAGCAAGTGATATTTCTCCAAATCTGTTCCAAATGTTCATTTTTAGGTGAACTATTCCTTTAAACAAACTCAACTTCACATAGAGATCCTGTATTTTTCACACACAAGCACACTTGAACTCATAATGTTGTACAAAAGTTGTTGGTTAGTTTCTGCATTTGCTAAAGTTGAGGTTTCTGTTCATCATTTCTCACCTAGTTTCTCTTATGGATGATTTTCGCACATTGCAGTGACCAAAATTTTGATGCATCACTGTGTAATGCCTTGAGTGCTCCAAATGCATGTTTGCGTGTGTGATCGTACACTGTAACCTACCGAATCTGTTTATTTAGCATTGATTTAGCAGATTACATGAGCCATTGATACGCTCAAGATCCTGCATATGCATGCAAACTCTCATAGTGAGACAACATTCCATCCAAGAATATTCACAAACAAATTAGATTAGAAATTAGAGGCTGATGCTTACCAGGGGCGACCAAATGGGTTTGTAAACATTCAATCAGCAAAAGGCCGTGGCGGCGTGTTCTACCCCATGCAGCCTGTCCACAGCAGAACACTTGTTTTAGATTTGAGGCGACCACCCACTGTCAGGTATTGAATGTCCACTGCGCCGTAATCTTGTTTTGAGCTCCGGAGTTTTTCAGGATTTAGCATGAGCCTCGTTGGGTTGAGTCGTTTGAAGTGGTTCACCTCTGACTTGAATCTTTATAGAAGTTCTTGTTCTTTTCTTGCTGGTAAGTCAGGTCGAGCCTTTGATAAACACAACCTTTTGAGTGAGCTTTATCCGTCGTACACTGGAAACCATTATCCGCACCATATATGTTAAATATACAGTGGAGTCCAGACGTTTAGACCACATAGATCCTGTTAGATTTAAAGTCTAATTTAAGCCTGGAGTTCAAATCATACTGCATAACTTATCGAGGTTGTTTCAACCGATACCAATAAAGCAAATCCTATATTTTTGCTGCACGTCACTCAAAATTTTAGGCAGAAAACAAAAACAAAACAAATGAACAAACAAATGGAATGGTAAGATGTTTTTCAAACAAGTCTCTTATGCTGTATTTATTTGATCAAAAATACAGTAAAAACAATGATATTGTGAAATATTATTGCAATTTTAAATAACCATTTTCTATTTTAATATATTTTAAGATGTAATTTATTCCTGTGATGCAAAGCTGAATTTTTAGCATCATTACTCCAGTCTTCAGTGTCACTTGATCCTTCAAAATCATTCTAATATAATGATTATTTAAAGGGGAAGAATCGCAAGATTTTTAGGGGGGCTGAGCAGAAATTTAGGGGTGCTAAAGCCCCCCTAAAAATGGCCTAGCGACGCCCATGAAGTGAACTCTAGAGGTTTTGTTGTTAACAGAGGATGTTTGGTTTCTGCATGTGGGCCTTGGGGTATCATGACATATTTGACCATTTTCAACAGATCTGTCAGTGTAAGAAAGGATTGAGGTCTATCATTGTTTAGGAACATATCTGTCGCCAGGTCAAGTACAAACATAGGAATCGCTCCCTCTGACTTGTTGAAATAGAGCAGTATTCACAGGTATGGAAACAAAAGCTTCCTGTATTTTCTTCGCCCCGTTCCCATGAATGTGGTAGGTTATGCCTGAGGCTGTTCTACGAAAAAAAAGGGAAAGAGATAGATCCAGAAAGACAGTTCACTGAGGAAACCTGTTTAAGACATGAGAAACTATAGACGCCATTCTCCTTGTAACCGCACGACGGAAACCTTCATTATTACTTTGATTTTCTTTCAGTGTACCTTGACTTGTTTATCTGAGCAGTTCCTGAATCAATATTGGGTAATGCAGTGCTTCAATAGGAATGTGGACGTGTCGTCCAGTTAAGAGAAGAGATAATGACGCTCAGATCCTTTTGGATTGATGTGAAACTGAATGAGAATGATGGGGTCGTATTGAGGACACATTTTTTCCTTTTTTTAAGTATTTGTGCTGGTGGTACTTTTTGAAAAATCAGTGGGGCGAATCATCTTTCGCCTCTGGCTGGTGTTTTCTTCGGAATAAAGTGGTAATGGAAGAGATTAACAACTGTCAAGTGTCCCTAAAACTATAAGCCAGTGTACGATTTTCAATCAAAACTATTTTGACTTTCATTATTTAACTGACATTTCCTGCACATTAAGTTAATCGTACAGAGTCAATTGCTAGCTTTTTCCTGTTGTTATTAGATGGCACTTTCCATGAATAAGGTGAACTTTGTTTTGCCATTTTTTGAAGCTTTAAAGCATTTATATGACCTATTATATAACATAAAATTAATCTTGCATTAGTAGTATTATCTACGTGATTTTGCCATGTCACCTCAGAGGTCTTGACCTTTTTCAACTGTTTCCAACAAAGTCATTCATTTTAATTTTGATATATTCAAAAAAACAACAACTTTGTTACCAGAGTTATTATAAGGTAAAGGAAAAATAGTTTTCTTTAATTTATGTGAAGTGCATGTTTATCAATAACTACAATTATTGTATGCTAAATGTAGGCTATATATTTATTGTATGCCTGTTGTATGCTAAACACACACACATATACATATATGTACAAAATAAACTTCTTATATGTTTTGCTACTCGCCAAGGCAACATTTCTAATTATTGTTTACTTTAATTTGAAGTAGTGAAATAACTAAAACGAAAACTGGAATAAAGAACAATAAAAAAACATGTTTAAAAAAAATTCAAAAACACAACAAAATTACTAAACCTTTACCTAAAATTAAAATGAAAACTTAAAATAAAAAAAAAATTATAATATAAATATATATATATATATATATATATATATATATATATATATATCAGCTCTTTTCACTGTTTGCTGAAAGAAAGAGTTTCAGGCTCTGCTTTGTACCCTGTTAATGGAAAGTGGCAGATTAATTAAAAAAGATTGAAAGTGAAAGACTGAATTGATCTGTTTATTAATTCATACATTAGCATGGTTGATGCTGTTGTCCTATCCAACAAAAAACAAAACGGCCTACCCAGTACAATCAAAAACTCACAGAGGGTCTCTTGACCTGCGGTTATTTGCTAAGCTGGTCTCCTATTAAAAATGTCCCTTTGGATACAGTTACAGTTGAGGAAGGTGAACCGCAGAGTTCAGCTCCATATCACATCTCTGAAATTGACAGTAACTTGGGTTCAATGTCTCTGTCAAGCTCTTTGCCTCTGGCTACTGTCGTATGATTGGCAGTCCAGAGGGACATTCAGGAACTGGCGCTATTATAATTTCTCAAAAGGAATGCACGGTCAGAGTAAGAAATGTAATACCATGTTTTCAAAGGGACCCAGACCCTGCATTGGTCTTAATGGCAGAATAAGGCATTTCCCTTTAAGATGCATTTTAAAGTAACACAGAGTGTTTAATTGGGCTGTTTCCTGTTTAATTAGCACCACAAGTTAATTAGTCTGTCACTTAAGATCAGCTTTTGGTCAAAACCTTTCACTTTCTGCTGCTTTCTTGTGGTGGACTCCCGCACACTTCCCTTTATATCACAAAGCACTTTACTGCTAGAAAATGATTACTTCAAATTCACTTTGGCTGAAAGTGTTGGTAGTAAAAGTCTAGTACTTGTCGTATTGATCTGGCTTCAGTGCTGTGACTAAGTATTCTTTCCAGTTCAGCTGGCATTAAAGGGTTCCGAAACCTTCACGAAGGTCATTATAGAGAGACGCTGGCAGGCGTGTAGTGGAATAAGACTCACTTGCTGCCTGGAAAGAAAAAGACTGAAGGGTGCAAATTGTCATTGTTAAATTCCTAATTGCTGAGTCCCTGTCTTCAAAGATCCCGCCGGTGACGGTGTGAGGTGGGCCGCTCTGTGCTGCTGGAAAGACTGTCTGGATCTGCAGGATTTTCACGGACAGTTAGTGAACGACTCATTGTGTGGTCCTCTGCTGTACAATCTGTCATTTTAGTACTTTACGGGTCAATTTTCTTTAGAATTTTGGGTAAAAAGCGTAAGAAAAGTGTATAGTTTATAGTTTTAGTAATTGCTGAACATACCAGGTTATGTAATATACATTGGCACTTACTTTTCTCTTATATTACATGGAAAATGCCTACATAAAAATGATTTCACAAACATCTTGGCATGTTAAAAGACATCTAAAGCTCCAGTCAAGTGGCTCTCTCGAGGGAAGCCAAGTACAGAGAATTTCATTAGTTCTGCCAATTTCAGGTTAAAATTAGTTTGAATGGCCTTTTTACATCATTGGAAGAGTTTTCCACTAATGGGACCATCATTAGGGGGAACAAATGAAAGAAAAGAAGGGATTTTACAATGGAAAGAAAGCGGCCACATGTCTGGTGTCCATGATTCTGATTTGATCTGTCTGTTCAAAGATTTTCTTCTTTTCTATTAAATTACCGTTGTAAGATTACAAACATTGGCCTTGTATTCCCTCCATTGTTGTTTTTGTGCTTTCGTCCTTTCTTTCCAGTCACAGAGCTTTCTTGGATATCGTTCTGAATTACCCAATTGATCTATTGTATTTCATTGCATCAGTATTAAGATTGCAAGAGATATTGGGGGATGAGTGAGGTTCATATGATACAAATAGTTTTTATTGTCTATTAAAAGAGCTTTGATCTGTTGGCTTGGGAAGAAAGGTTTGTTTTTTTTCTGTAGCGAAAAGTTAGTAGTGTAGTAAACAGTATCTCGATCTCATCCACTTCCTTCAGGAGAGGTGAATTAGGCTGGCCTGGGGCCACTGTACATGTTTTATCCATCCCATAAAAGCCTGGAAAAGATACTGGAACTCTTGGAAAATCCCTACAGTCACAAAAGACGAACTATTCCATCTGAGACTTCAAGAAATTAAAATTCCAAGTGTCAAATATCCTGTTCCATGTGTGCTTTTAAGTGTTGGCCATGACGACGGGACAGAATAGAGCTCATTAGTAAGCTTTCTGCTGTCAGGAATGGAAAAATGATGTAATATTATGACAAACCATAGTGATTACCTTCAGATTTAATCATTTAACATAACTATATTTAGCTTTGGAACACTTTAAACACTTTTTTTTTGCACAAATGAAAGTTGACCAACTTTCTTTAACCACACGGACAGGTAATCATCAAAATAAAAATGTAATTACATACATTGCAGATACTGCACATTTTAATGCATATTTTCAAGTAGGGGTGGGCGATATACCAGTAGACATGATTAACTGCTAGGAATTTGTCAACTGGTAGAGATTTTGGACTATGGTCTCTATTGTGGTTACACGCTCACTTGATGTTGCTGTTTTACGTTGTCATGAAAATGTATCGTTTGCACGCATTTTTAAGCATTGCGGTTTAAAAGTGATTTTTAATTTGAATGCAACCAGCAGCGAAAGAGAACTCATTTCGCTATGTGCGCGCGCTGTCTGAGAGACTGTCAGCAAGGCGCGCGCATGTGAAGACGGTGCTCATAGAGCGTGGGAGTATTGAACGTTATTTTTGCCATTTTATATGCCTTGAACGGTTAAATACACACACTTGTATGTGGCAAAATGCCGGTATTTGCAAGTATCCTCACAGTAACACAGTACACAGTAATTTAGGTCTTAAGTGAAAACCAACTGAGAAAGAAAACACGTGTAGCAGTATATTGGATCCAGGTAGCTCTTGAAGTGACAGCAGTCTAATATTCTTGCTGTCTGTCATTCAGGAAATCTCTCGCTGCTCTTGACTAAATCACTTTTGTAACTTTAATAATAAGAAATATTGATTTAATTTACACTGAAGAATATGCAGTTTTTATATATTTGATTACTTCAAACAATGTATGAAATGAAGAATGAAGCACTTCGTATTTATTTGTTCTACTGTAGCTTTTTTTTGGTCTTATTGCTTGTAATTTGTTTTTTATTCTTATTTAATTACTGACTGTTTTTTTTGTTGTTTAAGGCTAGTATTAGTTTTCTGTGAATTTGACACTGGTGACAAGAATTATGAAATTGGCATCAATTTTTGATATCATAAAGACCTTATTTAAAGCAAAAATAACTATATTGTGCTATGTATTGTTACTGTGAAATAAAATTACTCATGTTGTGATTATAAGATTTTCGGCATATCGCCCACCCCTATTTTGAACCACTGAAGCAGTCACTTAACCTGTTTAATCCAGTGTGACATCCCCTAAATTAATGCACTACTTTTTACCCACTAGATTTTAATTTAAAATAGATTGAGTTTAGCATTTTTATCCTTTTTATGGATTTGATGTTTTTTTTTATGAACCACAACACACTTCAGAGTAAAATCAATTTTCATTTAGTGTGTTGACTCAAACTCAACTATTATCTTGTTTTTCCCCACATGTGTCACTGTGATTTTTCAGTGTCATGGCAGCTCAGATACGTTCCAGCCAAGAAATAAGTTGTTGATCCGCTGCTTTCTTATTGCATGTGAGTCATATTTTGCTACTCATTGGAAACATGAGACTTACGCCGGCTTAAACCTTTGATCCGTGTTGGTGATCTT
Organism: Tor tambroides; assembly: GCA_021397915.2. NCBI lineage: Eukaryota > Metazoa > Chordata > Actinopteri > Cypriniformes > Cyprinidae > Tor > Tor tambroides. Next base: position 152,573 of record JAFVLL020011276.1, read on the forward strand.
CTGTTCAGAAGAGAAAATTCCCATATATTATTTTCCCAGTAGGACTGTCGTGTCACACCAATAACAAAACAGGCCACATCAGTAATGTTGTCATTAGTTGTGGTCAAGTAGGCGAGCTTTTCGTCTTTCTGCGTTTGTAAATATTCCACAAACAGTGCTATTTTCCGTGAACCGGAGTTTTAAATGTGGGTGGCAATCAGGTTGGGGCCATTTGTTCTTCATTTCCTGACTAAACAAATACACGGAGGTCATTCTTCATTGGTTTAGACCTCATTACAGCGTGTTATCTGATGATACGCTGATATAGGAATTTATGCCATAAACTTTCTTGCTATATTTGAATTGTGTGTGAAATCTGTCTGTGAAGTAGCTGTCATTAGCTGAAGGGTAGGAGGATTTCAGTTGACCGCTTGCAGATGTTTTGGCTCCTTACCTAGAGTTTTGTACCCATAATTAAGTAAGGGAACAGTGACTGTATTACACAAGGAAAAACAAGGAGCCTCCTCTTAGTTTCAATCCTTTTTTTTGTTCTTTTCTTTTCCAAATTGCCTCCAAATGAAGATTAAATAACAGTGCACATTGCAGAGCTGCTGAAGTTCAGGAGCGTCTACCGTACGCCCATTAATCGTGATTTTGTTTACACAAATTTTCTTAATCACTAGATTTTAGTTTATTTCATCCTCCTGCTTACAAATTGAATCCTGTGGCGTTAACTGTGGAAAATATGTGTAATGATACTCAGAGTTTAAGAACGCCTTATCCATGGATTTGAGAATTTGGAAGTGAGAGGGGCAGAAAACAGCTACTGTGTAAAAGAGAAAAGAGCGACGCATTAAAAAAAAAGTAGCAACAGTTGTGAAAATCATTAAGTTGAAAGTCGATAGATAGATAGATAGATAGATAGATGGATGATGTATAGATAGATCTCAAACCACAAGCATTACATTTTAAATTAAATTGAGTTTAATGAATTAGTTTTTTTTTAATGGTTAGAAAACACATCACTTTTATGTTAATATGAAACATACTTGAACAGAATTTGATAAAGAAAACGAGATATAATTATATTATTTAATCTGTAAAATAACCTGATTAATTAATTGACAATAATTTGATTAGTTTGTTGAGAAAGGCCCAAATAAGGGCATTAATAGAATCATTGAATTTAAAGGATGTATGTGTTGTAATCTGAAACATACCTGAAAGGAAGTAGTTAAAGAACTACGATTTTGGTCCAACATCAGCTGAAAAGTGCAGATTTTCTTTTTCTAATGCAGTTTGTACATCTAAACAGAGTCCAGCGAGATGAGAAGACCAGAAGTGTTGTGCAGCAATTAACCACTGATGCAAAAGCACATAAAGTCTCGGTGGCATGAAGACATTAAGAGAACAGACCCCAAAATCTCAAACAAAAGACATGCAAACAAAACCTGAAACCCTGTGAGCACAATAGGAGACCTGCCTTTTTTTTTTCTTGGGCAGCCAAATATCACGGCTGGTAACTTGTCTGCTGACGAGAAAACTGGAAAAAAGCACAGGTCCACTTGCATTTGATTATTTTGAGCACATCTGTTTATGTGTTCAAGTGTGTCTTTATATAATTATATATATATATATGTGTATGTGTGTGTGTGTGTGTGTGTGTGTGTTCCTTCAGGTGCCAGAGCAGTGGGAGAGATCTGTGGAGAGACTCACTCAAATCACAGTCTCCCTCATCAGAGACAGAAACGCTGCTCTCACTGGGCAGCTGCTTCATGCCTGAAACTGAAGCATGAGAAGATACGTTACACTAGACAACCAGGATCCGGTCTATGGACTCACAAAAACAGAAGAACGGAATCTCAAAGGTCAAAGAACATTTGCAAATGAAGGCATTTCAATACAAAATAAATTACAAACAATGGCTGACAGTCATTGTTTGGATCTGACTGATTGGTTTGATTCTTTAAGATTTCAAGGTAGTTATTTTTAACTAAAAATTTGCCTGGTTTGCCTAGGCTCATGTATTTCAACACACAAGCACAATCAAACACCTCTTTGAATCCTTACATATATTTGTTTGTAAAACTAAATTTTGTTTAATAAAAGAAATCAAAAATCTCTGTTTTTGCTTATTTTTATCTTTAGGGACTTAATCTCATCATTGAAAGCTTGGTCTCACGTTTAGACCGTCTCTATATTTAAGAAAATGCTGCCATCTTGTGGACGGGTATGAAAATGTGCTGTTGTGCATCACAGTTGCTAATTGTTTTGGATCACAACCTAAAATCTCTTTAGTAAACTGTTTAGTGAATGTTTCTTTAGTTTAAATTATTTTTAACAGTTTTTTTTTTATTCACCCACAGAGCAGACTATCTGATTCTTTCTTGAAGCTGAAGGATCAAGGAAATCTCTTCTTGAAGAGATTGTTGTGACATGATCAATTTTATTTTAAAGTTTGAGGTCAGTAAATGTTAGTGTTTTTTTTTAAAGAAATTAATGCTTTTATTCAGCAAGGATTACTTGGATCAAAAGTGACAAATTTTTTTACATTATATTTATATTCAAATACATTCTGTTCTAAACTTTCTACTCATCAAAGAATCCTAAAAAGTAAAAAAAAGAAAAAAAATTTTGAACAGAAAATCAGCATATTAGTATCATTTCTGAAGGATCATGTGACACTGGAGTAATACATATATATATATATATATATATATTTCAAATTTCATTTAAAAAAATTTTTTCCCTAAAATTTTTAACAAATGTTAATTTCCATATATTCATTTTTTCCCTTCCAATAATAAATACTTTAAATGAACACACTGTCGTCATGAATATGTCTTTTTCAGATGATTTCAGATTTGCGGTTTCCTATTAACCTGACCCTGAAAATCCTTTGCAGGCCTCCTTACGTGACGCAGATCACAAGCTCTCCAATTTGTTCTGTGGGCCGGCTTTACACCCACTCAACTGGGAAGGCCCTGGTGACCGCATTTCATAAATTTAGCTGTTTTTATAGCTTAACCCCTGTCTGACGAATACAGGATCCCGGACGAGCCCCCAAATTTGCGTCTTGACTCTTTCTCCTGTGCTCACCGCAGATTGCTAATTGATTATGGCCTTGTGCTTCCTCTCCAATGAGCGTGCGATAATTGTGGTGGGTTGTTAAAGTCACTTCCTGTGTCTGAGTGTTGGCTCAATGTGAAGGCCTTCTACAGGCAGACCAATCAGAAGCTTGTTCTTGCCATTTCATTTTCCATGGCGTGAATGGCCGACAAACCCATTTTTTTCTAACTTGACACTGTTTACGCGATTTTAGCGTGTCTTGAGTTATTTCTACAATTTTAGTTCTAGTGAAAATATGCAACCGATTTGGTGCTTCATTCATTCAAACAAACAAAGTTTCTGTCACCTTCTCTTGCATAACTATTCTTGCTTAACCAAACTCTCTATTTTTTTTAGCTGTGTAATTTGTTCCACATTTCTGCATGTACACATCTGAAGGTGAGTGCGTTGGTTTTTTGGCTGCCAGCGGGGTACCAAGAACGTATCTCTGTGTGAAGTCTGAGGTTTTGACTGAGATGGATTAACCTTTCAGATGTTCAGCAACATGTCATGGACATTTCTGGAAAGACTTAAGATGAAGCAAGAGTGAGAGGATCAGGTTTACACTTTATCCTTTTGACTTTGATTACATGGACAAGGGGAATTGACCATATCAAGATTTTTGGATGATGTCCATAGCAAGGCCAATTACAATAAAACATACACTACCATTCTAAAGTCTCTAAATGTTCACCAAGGCTGCTTTTATTTAAACAAAAATACAACAAAAATGTAATATTACTATTTAAAACAGCATCTATTTTAATATACACTATATTGCCAAAAGTATTGGGTCGCCCCCTTCTAATGAACAGGTTTGACTACTTTAGTAATTTCCATGAGTACAAATCTTAATGTTTAAGCATATAATGATATTCTAGGAAATTGTTGCCACAGATTTGGAAGTGCATTTTACTGTTCTAAAGAAGGGGGTGTCCCAATACTTTTGTCTATATAGTGTATGTACAAGTCATAGGTGTTAAAAAATATACTGTATCTACACTTCTGTTTAGTTAGCATGCTTGAATTGTAGACAGAACATTTTTGCCAATTTGATAAAGCCAGTTACTACTGTTGAAGTCTATGAAGGATGATCACAGCCTAATATAATATTGATTGATTTTTCTGTGTTATTTATCTGGTTTACCCGTGTTACACATCAGCATCCTTTGAGGCTGCAGTACAATGGCATGTCTGCATTAGTTTTAGACAATATGATTCATGTTCATTTGCTCGTACAGCTCTGAGAGTTCGTGTGAAACATTCTGAGAAAACCGCTAACCAGGAACAGCTGTGAAATGGTCAAGAAAGTGCTCGCCATATTTATGCATGAGAGAGGTTTCACTCCTTTTCCTCTGCCAGAGTTGCACCATGTAAAATGCATGTGGTGCCGGGGTAGATGAAGCTTACGGAATGGTTTTGCTCCATTCTTGACGTTCATCAATTTCTTATGATTTGCTTGCAGATTTTCTGGTGAATTTTCTGGCTCGTCTCATAGAGCTGGAACTTTCGAGGATTGTAAGACCAAGAAGACAAATTCTTCCCTCATGTTTGAGGAACTGTTTACTCCAGCATCTTAGGAAAAAGACCAAAAGTCTATTACTAGTGACTTCTATTTTTTTCCTTTTTTTTTTTTTTTTTTTTACAAATTATATTACCAGCTTTATTTAAATAGAAACATTTACATAAATCTCATTTATTATTATTATTATTTGTTCCTTTTTTTGTTAATAACAACATGTATTTGAGCATTTACAGGGTTCCAGATGGATTAATAGACATATATACTTGATTGTTGCCAGAGAACAAATCAGGTGCACAACTATATGAAATATTTACTGTTAGGCAAGGTATGAATCTATTACAAAGGGTTTTATGCTATATATTATTATTTATGCTAAATATTGTTTAGGAAGAGAAACTGGGAAGCAGGCTAGACTTTTGAGCACCACAATTCTATACATTTATGTTTCAACTGTAGAAAATATAATGACGATAAGTTCTGATACAAATGTGAACAATCTTCTTTTGTTTGATGTGTCTGAATGAAACTTGAGTATCAGTGTAAGCTGAAGAGAGTGAACCTTTTTCTCAAATATGCCTTGTGGTCTGTTCAATTGCCTCCTACTGGTTTGCAAAGATGATTAATGACTGAACATCACTCAAATTCAGCACCTCTCTCCTGTGAAATCAGAGAGACCCTCTTGAGAATCATTTGCGTGCCTGACACGTGTAAATTTGATTTTGTGAAGGCTTTGATGTGTTTGTTTTGGCCTTGTTTCATAGTTCACTCTAAGTTGTCATTTCCTAGGCCAAGTGGATGATGAAGGCATCACCATTAAGGTTGGAGTTTCTTCTGATTTTCCTTTAAATAATATGTAAAACTGTATTAATTCACCTAAAAATGAAAATCTTTGATGAATTACTCACCTTCATGCCGTTCCAAATCTGTGACGTTCCTTTATTTAGTGAAACACAAAAAGAGATATTTTGAGCACTATTTCAAATGTTTTTGTCCTTGACAATGAAAGTCAATGGGGTCCAAAACACTGGACTGTATATGGACCAAAAAAAAAAAATCTTATTTTCAAAAACCTGCCAATGACGTCTCGCCGTATTGTTTAGTCACAGTGTGGCACGAAGCGCCATTTCCGCAAGAGTTTTAAATCCTGACGCCTGTGATTTCACAGATGCGATTTTGTCAGCACACCATCGGGTGTAACAAAATCCTGTCTGACAGCCATTTAGGTCACTTCCTCTCTTTAAGACCCCGTATTACAGCTCTCTAAAGGTAAAGGCTGCCCAGCGTGTCGCCTGACGAAATGTTGGGTAATCTAATTAGAGGGCAGGACGGGGGCCCATGGGGCCACAGACTGTGGTGAAGCAGGGAAACACTCGCCCTAAAGCTGCACACCG
>JAFVLL020011277.1:0-58057 GCA_021397915.2 Tor tambroides
GTTTAGGTATTGGGTAGGATTAGGGATGTAGAATAAGGTCATGTAGAATAAGGCATTAACATGTGCTTAATTATTACTAATAAATGGCTAATATTCTACTAATATGCATGCTAATAAGCAACTAGTTAAGAGACCCTAAAATAAAGTGTTACCATATATATATATATATATATATATATATAGCAATTTAGGTCTTTCTGTATTCAGAAGTTGAATTTTGAGTTATGTCTTCATAATGTGTAGGTACTTTCTGTATAATACTACAATGACAAACTACAATACATCACAGAAAAAAAAATGTTTTACCGTTATCTTGTCATTCCATTCAATTTTAGTCACTAGTCTGATATCATACTTGTAGAACTGGGTTTCATTTCCTTTCTCTCATCTCTCCTGTGCAGCTCCAGCACAGATATCATCACTATATCATCAGTCTCACTCTGGATCACTGCCAGATGTTCGCTTGGCTAAAATCAAGAAATTGAATGCCACAAAAACATTCAAAAAAACTTGTCCACAGGGATCTCCATATGCCACAGAATCAATTGAGCCACCAGTTTGACTGCCCCATTTATCTTCAAACATAACGATGGTTGGAGAAAACAAAGTAGTCCAGTTGGATTGAAATTGTACCCCCCTCCTCCCTTCTTCCTATATTAGATATACAGTGTAATTTGTGATCAATCCCAAGATAAGGAAAAGCGGTAGAAGAAGAGTTTGTGTCCTCTCAGCTGTGGCAGGGCTGGATTGAGCCTTAATCATCCAAACTATCAGCACAGACTGTGAATAAGCCCCTGATGGGCCCTTCATTTCGCTCGGTTGGAAATGCACAGAAAACCATCATCTTGCGTTAGTTTCCCAGTGCATGCATATATGCATGTGCGTGTGCACACGTCCACGCTCTGACATTTTGATTTGCCGTATAGTACGTTTTTTGTTGACTAAGTCTCTCTGTGCTCGTGTAAATTAGAATGCCTTGGGCTTTGAGTGCTATTCGTGACGCTGGCCAGATGGTGAGGTTGAACTACTGAGTGATGAATCAAGGGTTCAAAATATAGATCAGTGCAACACTCTGCAGGGGCTGTGGTAAAAAGAGCACCCTTAAAAAAACTGTAGATTGGTGCTCGAACAAATATAAAACTTAAATTTAAAATATCGAATGTTTATGATCTACACTGTAAAAAAAAAAAAAAAAAAGTGGTAATTTTCTGTTAGGACATCATCCTGTAATTTTACAGACATTTTCATGAGCCCTAAATCACAACCCAATGCAGTGCAAAATTAACAATTCAGGTAAAAAATCAATATGAAAAATTCCTCCTCCTTAATACTGTACATATTGTACACATCTGAGCAGTATTAAACAGTCTGTGTAAAGACACCTAAATGCCACTTTACATTTACATTTACATTTACATTTAGTCATTTAGCAGATGCTTTTATCCAAAGCGACTTACAAATTAGGACAACAGAAGCAATCAAAAACAACAAAAGAGTGCTGTGACAAGACTCGGTTAGCCGGTTAATCTAGTGTTAGAGGGACTTTTTTTTAATAAAAATAAAACAAGTCAAAAGAATAGAAAAAGAATAGAGAATGCTAGTGCTAGAGGCTCGTTTTTTTATAATAAATAAAAAGAAAACAATATATAGAATAGAAAAAGAATAGAGAATGCTAGTGTTAGAGGCTCTTTTTTAAAGAAAAGAAGTTACAATAGAAAGTTCAATTGGATAAATAAATGTTTTTAAATATTATTTTTGTATCATGTTAATAATGTATTATTTTTTCCTACTTAATTTTATTTCAGTTTTTACTTTTATCTATTATTATTATTATTATTATTATTATTATATTTGCTGGTTTGGTCCTCCATAATTCATACAGAATAGCCTTGTCAAGCTTATTGTTTTACTGTATAATGTTTTATGCATGTATGTTTTATACACTTCATAACTTTCTTCTATTAAACCTTTGAGACGTGCAGAAACCTTCTAGTTGTGGTTTATACAGTACAATGAAAATGTCCCAGGCAAATTCAAGCCTGGAATTACACATTTTCAGATGAAACGTAAGCAACACACATTCAAAATAAACTCTTACATCACTCAGTATTCTAAACATACAGCCATAGTAAACCTCAGATATAATAACCCTTCTGTCTTCTGTCTCATTTACATAAGCGCCACCTTTTCCTCATCATATCGCTTAACCTGTGGAGTTTTGACACCATCACAGCAGCCCAGAGGCTTAGTGCTACAACACACCTGATGGCTACAGGTAAGACTTCTTGCTTCCTCTACTGAATATATCACGTTAGCACAGAGCTTTGCTCTGTCTTTAACTCTGTTATTTTTCCATCAGTGTGTGATGCTAAGCTGTGTAAGGATAAGGGGGAAGGGATGTTTTTGGTGATGTGACACCAAATCCTCTTGAGGTGCACAGATGGTCACTATGGACACCAAAACGTAACCATGACTATAACAGGGGGCACTTGTGGTGTCACACCTTATACAGATGAAAACAACAGAATAGAATCAATGTTAGTGGCATAAACACATGTGCAATACATAGTATTTTTTTTTTTACCAAATACTCAACAGTCTTCAGATCTCTCTTCAGTTTCATCACCATTATTATTATTATTATTATTATTGTTGTTGTTGTTTTTTTAGAAGATGTGAAAAGTGTACCTTCTAAAGACTTTAAATTTAAGAACTGGGAATTGAATTGGGAACATGCTCAACAGAGATATAAATGCATGTGAAAGTTCATTTACAGTAGCTACAATTAAAATTCTCCTTTAAATTTTGCTTTCTGTTTGTTACTTCTATTTACATTCAATTCAAATTAGGAACTGAATTGAATTACCAGTTCATTTTGAAAGTGCACAAACCTGACATACTAATAATACAGAAATTATTTTGAAGATGCCAATATGGTTTAAATTAACAAATAATAATAATATTAGTAGAATCTGTCTATCTAAACCAATTTTCCACTATTCTATATCAGTAGTCTTAGCTGGAATAGACTTTTAAAGGGATAGTTCACCCAAAATAAAAAATAAAAAATTGTCATCATTTACTCACCCTCATGTCATTCCAAACCTGTATGAGTTTCTTGCTTATGGTGAACATAAAAGAAGATATTTTGAAGAATGCTTGTAATCAAACAGTTGTTGGTTCCCATTGACTTCCATTTCTTTCCCTACTCTGGAAGTCAATGCGGACCAACAACTGTTTGGTTCTTCAAAATTCTTCAAAATATCTTCTTTTGTGTTCAACATAAGAAAGAAAATTTAAATTTTGGGGTGAACTGTTCCTTTAAGTCTCAATTCAGATTTTATAATAAACTTGCTCCTCTCTAGTGGGACAGCTAATCCAAAAACAAAGAGAAATATATTACTTGAAACAACCACACCACATTTTGATTTGCTTTGATTTATCTCCAGAATTGCCCGGAAACTTTATCCAAGAAAAAATAATGTGCATTCTGTCTTCGTTCTGGAAGAATATGCTTTGTAACAGAAGCTTCAGAGATAGTAATCTAACAGAGCAGTTTCGGTGGAATTGTGATTTAGATGATCTTTATGTTCCAATGAGATCCTACGTGGCTGGCTTCTCATCTTTTTGTGATACCCAGGTTTTGTAATCAACAGCAAAACCATCTGGGTAAGTACAGAGACACCTGTGCTTTTTGGGTGAAAGCCACTGAAGTGGAAGCACTGCCAGAAGAGAATGCCCTTCTAGCAATGACAATGTAAAAACATACAGTTCAACGTCACAACATGTTATTCCACCCCCACACTATGCATCTTATATTGCTCTGAACCATTTGGAGGCTTAATACTTAACTTATCTTGTCCATGTTATCTAATTAGTGTCTTTTTACATTTTCATCATATCAGAGGGATCCTGAACATAAAGACCTTATATTATGATGAATGATCCACGGCTCAGCTAATGCTAACCTTCTGTTTAACACCTTGCGGGTCACAGCACCCAAACAGAGATTAATCTAAAAGTTATTTCATCCCTGCTGTGATATCCAGTAACATGAAAATCAGTCTGATTAAGTTACTGTCACTTTTTACTTCATGAGACGTGTCGAAATTCATGCCTGGAATATGAAATCATTAAACAAGATGCCAAGGTCTGCTGGCCAAGGGTAGTCTGATGCATGTCCAGAGAGTAAAAGATCACAGATAATCAGGCACTGCACAATATTTGATAACTAACTAGCTGACAGTTGGTTGGTTATTAAAGTTCTTTTAATTGGATTTCATCCAAGACTGGACCGGCAATTAGTCAGAGAACATTCAACCTATGAAGCTTTAAACAGGACATGCAACATTTAACTTTACAGCTGATCATGTGAGCATAATATACGTTATTTTAACCTTTAAGTGCTGTTTAACGAAAAAGATCTGTTTCTCTAGTTAGTTAGTTAGCTATGCTTCTGCCTCTATATTAAAGAAATACCATTCAAAAGTTTGGAGCCAGTTAAAAAAAAAAATAATAATAATACCTCTTTTGAGAAAGAGTGCATTAAATTGATGAGTGCATTAAAATAGATGCTACAAAAGATTTCTGTTTTTAAAAAATGCTGTTTTATGAACTTTCAATGTATCAAATAGTCATTTTCATAGAAATATTAAGCTGTTTTTAACATAAAAATAATAAATGTTTCTTAAGTATCAAATCAGCATATTAGAATGATTTCTGAAGGATCATGTGAAGACTGAAGTAATTGCTGCTATTTTACATAAGAACAATATTTTTAATCATCTTTATTTTTACCCAAATAAATGCAGCTTTGGTGAATAAAAATACTACTAAAAACTGAATAGTATATATTTCTTGAAAGTGACTGCTTATGACATATTATTATGTGGTGCTTCTCACTAAATTAATTTTCATGAGTTGATGATTAAGTTGATCTTTATCACTCAGACAGAAGACAGTTGGACAGACATATTGCAGTTTATTATGACCTTTCGGTTTCAGTAATATATCTGAGAATGTCTACATATATTTTATGACTTTCAATGCTGAAATCAGGTTTACCTATGGCAGATGAAGGCATTGTAAAGTAAAGAGAGGTAAGCCAATAGTTATTTTATCTATGCGTGATAAAACTTACATATACTCATAATTCACATTATCAAGGTTGCATGCTTTGAAAAAACAAATCCTTTTCAGTAATCTATTATAAATTCAATTTAAAGCATTAGTAAAAATCAATAATATGGGTGTTAGTGTCATACTAACTGTCTTCTCAACTTTTTGTCCAATGTACTGCCACTCCAGGATTTTATATAAATGTATTATCATGTATGTGTCACATTAACATATTATTTAACATGCATGTTGTGCAACCAGTGTTCTTTTGGTTCTTCTGTTTGGGACCTAGTTTTTACTTTCCACTTCTTTTTTCTAATGCAAACTTCATTTTAGCATCTCTGTAATATTACTCACCATCTATTTCATAATGAATAGTGTATAAGTGCCTGTCCAGAAGCCAAAAATTGCAGCTGAATGAATCTGAAGCTGGCAATTTTTATGCACGTTTGACAGTTTAACTTTCCTTTTAGGAAACACTTCCTATTTTACATGCATAAAGAGGGAGAGGGAGAACATCACTGAAACAAGTTTTTTATTGGCCCCCGAGCTTATTTAATTTTCCTTCCTTTTAATTTGTTTTTCAAAACACTTTGGTTTTTTTGCTCTAAGCAGTGAAGATCAAACATCAGAGGAAGCTTAAATGACCTCCACTAATCAATGAACTCAGAGCAGTGGCTGAGAGATGAGATTCAGGCTATTACTGAACTGCTTTTGCTTCTCAGGGTGGTTTATGAATCAATTTTAGTTGAAATAGAGTGTCAGTAGTTCAAGATTACAGGTTTGCACCTTGATAAAAAATGATTTTCTGAATATTTTTTCAAACTATTTTCAATGACCTATATGATGACCTTGGACGATGCTAATTTGAAACACAATTAGGCAGGATAACATGAGCATTGAAATTACAAACAGCATATCAAATTCTTTGAAGGTCAAAGAATTGACCTGTTACCCAAAAACCCTCCATCTCATCTTCAAAATCCTACTATTATATACTAGGCACTTTGTGAGCTACTGGGTGAAAAGGAATGAGAATGAAAAGAAAAGAATGAAAAGGAATTATGTACCATATTGGAGTCTATCAAAAAAGCCGTTGTCTCTACATTTCTTTTTTCTTGGTCAGTTATAGTGCAGTTTTTACCCATTTCTTTTATATCTTATCCTTAGAAATTAGTTTCATTGGTGTTGGCTAATGTATTCAGTTATAAATAACATGTTTGACTTGAATAAAAGCAGTTAATTTAGATGCTATCACGCGATGCACATTTCTAGCTTATCTAACAAAACATGTTTTAAAGTGCTGAATGCACCAGAAGTCTCATCAATTTTATCATAAGGAAAGTTTAAAATGATATAAAGAAGCTGTGTTTCTCTGTTCATTTGCTTCTATTGGTGAAATGTATTATAAGATATATTCAACCTAGCAGGGTAGGATATAAAAGTGGTTTCGGTGATAAAGCGATAAAATTATTTTCGGCACATCTTGTTATTATGCTCTAGAGAATGATGTGCTGTGCACATTACTGTGCAGAGTAATTCATTTACAAAACAGCTTATTTATGCTCAGGTCCAGAGATCATTCGAGCGTTGGACCAGTGAGGCTCGGCTAGAGTAGTTGTGCAACTACTGCAGTATAACAAGATAAACTCTCTTACATGCTCTAATATAGAGGACTATCAGGAAATGCACCACCATTTTATCGGAAGTAAGAATTTTAATATAATATAAAGTGATATTTGTTGTTAAAAATACAGTAAAATTATTTTTATATATATATATATTTTTGTAATACTACAATTTCTCCTTTCTTTTCCCAAATCTCTCCTCTTATATGTGACCCTGGAGCACAAAAGCAGTCATAAGTTGCATGGGTATATTTGTAGCAATAGCACAACACTAAATACTGTACATTGTATGGGTCAAAATTATCGATTTTTCTTTTATGCCAAAAATCATTAGGATATTAAGTAAAGATCATGTTCCATGAAGATATTTTGTAAATTTCCTACTGTAAATATATCAAAACTTCATTTTTGATTAGTAATATGCATTGCTAAGAACTTCATTTGGACAATTTTAAAGGCGGTTTTCTTAATATTTAGATTTTTTTGCACCCTCAGATTCCAGATTTTCAAATAGTTGTATCTCAGCCAAATATTGTCCTATCCTAACAAACCATACATCAATGGATGTATGCATAAATCTCAATTTCAAAAAAAATGACCCTTATGACTGGTTTTGTGGTCCAAGGTCACATATGAAATAGCAGGTTACCTCCCACTTCCTACTTGTTCCCTGTGTTGACCTTTGTATGTCTGTGTACAGTAGCATGGATATGCAGTGTCGTTGAAGATGAGCCAGGCAGAACATGGAAGTGGGAATGAGGAGTCTTTTCAGCCGGCAGACACCATGAGAGGTAAGATCGTGTTTGTTTTGCAAATGTAATGACCCTGCAACCCTTTCATCTGTGATTAAATTCAGAATATAGATGCTTATTGTATTTTAAATGATTGCTTCATGATAAAATATATTATATGAAATAGCAAGGTGCTCCACTTGAATTTTTGTAATAATATTTTTGAAAAAATTAATTTCGCATTTGAAAATAGGTATTGATTAAATAGCTGTACTGTATTTTAAACACAAAAACATCCTAAAATTATCATGAATGAATGTCCCCCTCTATCTATGGTAGTTAATATAGAAATAATATGGCAAAATAAAACATATACATGATGGTTATTGAAATGGGTTTCTGTGTTGTCCTACATGGCATTCCTAAGTTTCATGTTATGTGTGGGAGTGATATACAGGTCATGATGTGTTTACCTGTCCTAACTGATAACTTCTATCCTGCATGACATGCTGTTAGCTCTTCACACCTGTACATAAACACATGGGACATAAAACAGGACAGAGAAACATGTCAGCAGCTCTAGAAAACACCCCTATGTGGATAATGAAAGAGACCACCATCAACTCCAACTACGTTTAACTGACTGATTCAGAGCTGACTGTTAACATTTGCTTCCGGTGGTAAAAAAGAACTAGTTCTCTCTCTGTTTATGTGTGCTGGCCTTATACAGACAACCAAGTGAAAACAAGTTTACAGGGTGTCCTAAATTCTTGTAGGGGTCTTGACATAGGTTATGCATTCATTCCCTCATAGATAAACACGTGCACACTGCAAGTTCAGTGTTGTATAATATCTGATTACAGCTTGTAGTAGTTAATCATTCTTCAGCTGTTTTGACACTTAGAGATAAAAATTGATGAATTATATCACTTTCGTCTCATGTGTTACTGAGCTCAGAGAACATCAGTGCTGACTAGGCAGTGTGGATTTATGCATTCCATTAATATAAAAATAGTCTGATGTATGCTGTATCTTGTTTTTAGATTGCAGATGATGCTTTGAATTTCTCTCTTGAGCTTCCAATGGAACTACAAAGGAAGAGGCAAACAGTTCAGCCTGCAGGTCCCCTGGATGGAGGCTATGGCTGGTTCATAGTGCTTTCCACCTTCCTTGTTTTTGGGCTGACATTCGGTGTAATCAAGTCCTTCGGTGTGTTTTTCATAGAAATCTACCACTACTTCGCAACCACAGCCACTGCAAGCTCATGGATCACATCTATCTCTGTAGCAACTGTACATTTTGGGGGTATGTGGCAATTTAACGTTTCAACCAGCAGGGGGCGCACTCCACTTACACTCTCAGAACACACCTTTGCCTTTTAATGCCATACATGGACATACACTGACTGAGACTGATATGTGACCCTCTCTGTGAAATCCAGGCTAAAGTCTCAAAATCTAATTATGAGATAACAAAGTTGGATTTCAACCATTAATTTCACTATAATTTCAATCTTTGACATGGCCTTACTCAGTCAATATTAAAGATATGAAGGTTAAATTTTCACAGAATGTTCTTTACTTTATGAAGGATGATTTTATGTAGAAAACAGTAAATCACAAAAAAATTACTTAGCTGGGTTTTCACAGAGAGGGTCACATATGTTCATGAATTTCAAAATGAAAATGTGACTTGGTAAAAACTTGTCACACTTGATCTTACATGCTTGTTGTAATCTTTTAATATGTTCTCTTGTAAAATCCATTTTCTTGTTTATGAATTTAAGAAATATTATATTAATATTATAATTTAATAAAATAAAATATTAATACTATAATTCATTTAATAACATTCAGATATTTTAAAACGTATTATGTGCACTATAAGAATTATTTGCACTAATGATATTTTGTGCAATGTTTGCACAAAATCTAAGCTGCAAAGACTTAAAAATGCTTGATTGTCATTGTTGCCTGATCTTATTCATTATTAAGACTCATACTGACACACGATCATTAATCTTTTAATATTTGTTAGAGACACACTCATGTTCTAGTATATTTATTTTCTTATTTATTAATCAGTTTATATAAAGTATTATAGTATAATATATAAGTATTATTTGTTAATATCCCCTATTTAATCTATTTGCACTAATGTTATTTTTCACAACTCAATTTTAATACAAAGTCAAAGCTGCAAACGCTTTGGCTATAAATGAAGATTAGTAAAAATGCTTGTCACACTTGATTTTCATCATTATCTGATCTTATTCATGATTAAGATGCACACAACCTCATTGTAATCTTTATCATTGCTTAACCTAATGTTATTTTACACAGTTTTCACACAAAATCTAAGCTGCAAACCATGAAGATGTGATTTGCAAAAAACACTTGATAACTCTTTGTCACACTTGATCTTCACTGTTGTCTGATCTTATTTGTGATTAAAATGCATGCCAACACACAAGCTCGCTTTAATCTTGTAATATTTGTTAGAGACACGCTCATGTTCTCTGGCACCATCAGACTTTAAAACATTGTGTGGCTGAAATAAATCTAACAGAGCAGGGGACTAGAAATATGAGTTTGTGTTCTACCCTCCATTTCTCTGTCTTCCAGTATAATAGCATTACTGATCTGATGGAGCACTTGGCTCCTGGTGGTACAGTATGTCATGACTGTGTGCTTCGTGTTTGTCTGTGATTCAGCCCCCGTAGGCTCCGCGCTGAGCGCGTACTTCGGCCATCGGCCAGTGGTCATGGTGGGGGGTCTGCTGAGCAGCATTGGGATGGTGGCTGGGTCATATGCCCAGGATCTGCTACAGCTGTACATCACTGTGGGGTTCCTTACAGGTAAGAGCGCAGCCAGCAGTGGAGCATATGGCTGTACTCACTTGCTACTGGACACACACACACACACACATATTCACGTTTACAGTTTCAATGGGGATTCACAACTTGAAAAAGTCATTAGCCATTTATAATAGCTGTATGGGATCTTATTCATGAACCTCTCAGATTCAGGAACACAGCAGAGAATATGATGAAATGTTAGGGGCAAAGGAAGGAAAGAAAGAAAGAAAATTTTGAATTTATTTTGTTCATTATGACTATTGGTGCATTTAGTTGAATTATTCATGTACTGTCGTTTTAATTCATTAATTGCAATTCTAATTTTGCAAAAAAAATTGTTTTGCAATTATATATATATATATATATATATATATATAAAAAACACTAACAATAACACAAAAAATGTACTGATTTTGTCATCCCAATAAAGCAGAAAGAAAGAAAGAAAGAAAGAAAGAGAAAAATATATCACCATCACAGCTTTTTCAACATTTAAAATAATAAGAAATGTTTCTTGAAGGGTTAGTTCACCCAAAAATGAAAATTAGCCCATGTTTTATTCACCCTTAAAGCATCCTAGGTGTATAAGACTTTCTTCTTTCTTCAAATCCAATCGGAGTTATATTAAAAATTATCCTGGCTCTTCCAAGCTTTAGAATGGGAGTAGGCGGGTGTTTTTGTTCAACAGTCCAAAAGTAGTCAAATAAAGCACGCGCATCCATTATAAAATGTGCCTCACAAGGCTCCGTGGGTGAATAGAGGCCTCCTGTAGCGAATCGATGCATATTTGTAAGGAAAATATCCATATTTAAAATGTTATAAATACTTTTTTCTCACTTCCGCTATCTGTCATAGGCCTTTATTCACCCCCGGAGCAGTGTGAGGCACGTTTTATTATGGATGCGCACACTTTATATGTCCTCTTTTGGACTGTTGAACAAAAACACCCGCCTACTCCTATTCTAAAGGTT
Organism: Tor tambroides; assembly: GCA_021397915.2. Lineage (NCBI taxonomy): Eukaryota > Metazoa > Chordata > Actinopteri > Cypriniformes > Cyprinidae > Tor > Tor tambroides. The sequence continues at coordinate 11,306 of JAFVLL020011277.1, forward strand.
GGAAGAGCCAGGATAATTTTTAATATAACTCCCGACTGGATTCGACTGAAACAAGATCATATACACCTAGGATGCCTTGAGGGTGTGTAAAACATGGGCTAATTTTCATTTTTGGGTGAACTAACGCTTTAAGCACAGAATCAGCATATTAGAATGATTTCTGAAGGATCATGTGACACTGAAGACTGGAGTAATAATGCTGAAAATTTAGCTTTGCATCACAGGAATAAATTACATTTTTACAATTACACAATATTATTTTACCGTATTTTTAATCAAATAAATGCAGCCTTGGTGAGCATTAGAGACGTCTTTTTAAGAACAGTAAAATCATACCAACCCCAAACTTTTGAATCGGACATTCAGTGTTACTATATGGTCATAATACACATAATCTTGCAATGCTGTTGTCCATTTAACTAGTGGCATTTCAGCAATGTATTACCCTTGAAAAATTAATGACTTGTCAGAGGAATAAATGCTTGCTCAGGTATATCCACCTGCTTTGCTCTCTGAATGTCCTTTTTGTTTCGTCCTCTGCAGGATTTGGCTATGCCCTGACCTGGACCCCTACTGTGACCATGCTGGGCTGGTACTTTGACAAGCGACGGCCAGTGGCCAACGCTCTGGCCAGCACAGGCGAGTGCATCCTCACCTTCATCCTCACCCCATCCTTCCAGTTCATGGTGGATCAGTATTCCTGGAGGGGAGCGATGCTGATCCTGGGAGCTCTGCAGCTCAACTTGTGTTTGTGCGGAGCTCTTCTGAGACCCCTCAACAGACACATTCCTCCTAAAGAACTCGTAGAGGAGAAAGAGCACGAGCTGGAGCTGTTATCTCAATCTCACATAGACTCTAGAAGTTCAAATAATAGGTCAGACTCAAAAAAATCGGATCCACTGAAGGTCAAAATCATTCGTTACGTGGACTACACTCTTATCGCTAATGCTCGCTTCATGGTCTACTCAATGTTTGGTGTCTTCGCTGCTCTTGGCTTCTTCGCTCCATCTCTCTTTCTGGTTCCGTACGCCCGCAGTCAAGGAGTGGAGGAGTACCAGGCAGCCGCTCTCATGTCCATTTCTGCTGTGCTGGACCTGTTAGGCCGGGTGTTATTCGGGTGGGTGGCTAATCTGCGGCTGGTCAAGACAGTCAATCAGCTGATCGTCACAGTGATTCTGTTGGGCATTGTTCTGCTGCTCTGCCCACTTGCAACCACATTCACCCAGCTAGCGCTGTTCAGTGCGGGTTATGGGCTGGTGTTTGGAGCGACGGTGGCCATTCACATCACGGTACTTGCGGAAGTGGTGGGGGTGGAGAGGCTGGGAAGTGCTCTGGGCTTCTTCATGCTCATCCGCAGCAGCGGTGGCCTCCTTGGACCACCTTTGGCAGGTGAGATGTTTAAAATAAATTTGGTCATATATATAAAATATATAACTTGTAATCATTATTATATTATATTATATTATATTATAGACTAGTCAACATTTGAAGAAAATAAAAACCTTTCATTAAAGTTGTCCTAAAACCAAAATGCATTCTTGTCTTAGAAAAACTTTGATGAACTTTTTTGATCCACTTCAAATGTTGACTACTGTATTGTATTGTATTGTATTATATTATATTATATTATATTATAGATTATTTAAATTACACACTAAACAAATAAATCACAAATATAATAATTTTGATGTTGCTGCTTATTGTGTAATTACACACTTCACAAATAAATCTGTTTTTGTGATTTATTTGTTCCTTTGATTATTTGTTTGTAATCTACCACCAGGGGCTACATAGTTCAACATGCAATATTGTTACAAATAGCTTGCTGAAGTTACTCTATAGTCTGACATTGTACAGTAATAAGATGTAAAGCTCTTTATCAGTCATCCTAATGCGTACCCTTTCCTCATCATATTTCTTTGATGAGGTTTCTCATTAATGTCCGACAGGATTCAATTCACAATAATACTATGTTATCTTCCCATAAAGCATTGCCTATCAGAGAAATGCACTGGGCTATTGTGTTAATTTCATGGATTATTGGTCACTGCATAAATGGCTTTTCCTGTTTCAATAGCAGGCCACGCTTTGACTGCCCTCACCAAATTTAAGCCATTTATTTGGTTTCATTGGCCGTAATTTTCCTGTGGCTGCTGCTCAGTACGTAGAACACATCACAAACGGTAGTGTGATAATACATCAGCGGAGCTCTGCAAAAGTGGCCAATAAATCAACAAACAAACAACCAGCCAAGAACAACAATGTATATAATAGCTGTAATTGATTGCTAGACAATAAGCTCTGATAGGGAAACTTCAAATAGATAGTTCTGTAATGTTGAAATAATGACATTTTGCTCTTACCTAACACTTTTTCTCTCGAAAACATCTGCCAAAACATGGCACAAGTTGGAAGAATTTTCACCCCAAGCAGCCAAAAACTTCTCCCACACCAGAGGCAGTTCAACACTAAATCATCCAGAAAAACCTCATCTGTCCATTTAAAGGCATTGACTGACAAAACTACATCTATATCTGTATTCTGAAAGACTAATGTACTTAATATGAATCTCTTGGGGTTTTAGTCCATTAAATAGAGCACAGATTGATGTTTGGAAGGAGAGGAGAGCCTTTATTTTAGGCACCACAGGTTAAGAGTGTAGTCTGCTGGGCTTCATAACCGGCGGTGTAATTACACCATAAATTAGCTCTGCAGCAGTTTTTCTCACTGAGTTGTAATCGGGTTGGAAAACTCCTTTACTGTGGCATTATAAAAGGCATCTCAAATAATCACTGCGTCACTGACTTCACAGGCGCTCTATTCCTCGGTGCTTTAATTGATTGATCATTTAAAATAAACGTACAGGGAAATGTGCATTCAGAAAGCAGCTTGGCCCGAAAAAGTGAGGTGGGAAGATGCACGAACAACTGCGGGCTAATTAGTGGTGCTTGGGCAAGCGTCAATGTTATGCACGCGCGACCATCCAGAACATCCTATTGCAACTGCATACAAATGCCCTTGCAACCACCTACAACACCCTAGAATTGTTGCAGCAAGTTTTGCATGCAAGCAGCACACTCTCATTTTGCTCAGATAATGTAATTATTTTAAGCTAATAACATTGTTATAATATTAAATACTACTTACCATATTTTATAACTGTATAGAATATCTGACCACATAAGAGATTTGTGGTTTGTGGTTTTATTTTATAGATTTGTCAATTAATAGTTTAGCTAAAAAGGAAATTTTGCTGACACTTTACTCACCCTCAGGCCATCCAGGATGTAGATGAATTTTGGAGAAATTCAGCATTGTATCAGTTGCTCACCAATGGATCCTCTGCAGTGAATGGGTGCCGTCAGAATGAAAGTTCAAACAGCTGATAAAAACATCACAATAATCCACAAGTAATCCACATGCCACCTGTCCATCTATTAATATCTTGTGCAGTGAAAAAATATGTTTGTAAGAAACAAATCCATCATTAAGGCATTTGAACTTTAAACCGTCAAATCTGACCAAAACTGAGTCCATAATGCTTCCTCCAGTGAAAAAGTCTTTCCCTTGTTGTCCTCTCACATCAAAATCTACTTGTTTAATACTGTCTTAGACTGTTTTTGCTTGTAAACGGTGCTTGATCTGTGCATATTTCTCTCCTGATTCAGACAAAATGACTTTTTCACTGGAGAAAGCAATGTTAGGAATAGAGCAACATTTTAAATTTAAAAACATCTTAATGATGGATGTTTATTACAAACACTTAGCTTTTCACTTCACAAGACATTAACTGATGGACTGGAGTTGGGTGGATTACTTGTGGATTATTGTGATGTTTTTATCAGCTGTTTCAACTCTCATTCTGACGGCACCCATTCACTGCAGAGGATCCATTGGTGAGCAACTGATGCAATGCTGATTTTCTCCAAAACTCATCTACATCTTAGATGGCCTGAAGGTCAGTAAATATTCAGCAAATGAATAACTGTATTGTTTTAAGAGAAAAATCAATTTCAAATTTAATTGGCTGTTATTAAATATTTTCTACTGTTTCTACAGGAATCTTCATAGACAAAATGAATGACTATGGCACTGGTTTTCTGATGGCGGGCGTGGCTCTTCTCGTCTCCGCCCTCTTTCTGCTTGTGTTACAACAAATGAACAAAAAAGGGACAGAAAAGGGAAAAGACATCAACTTGGAGAACGGGAAAGGACATGAAGATCTGAAACACAGAAATTTCAATTTCAGAAAAAGTTAGTAAGAGGAGGCTCTAACATAATATTTAATGTGTCACCACACAAATGCAGTTATGCAAGCAGAGATTATAATTAGAGATGACTGTCATGAGTGAAAGTGTAAACTGACAACATGGCCTTATGCTGCTGACATGCACTGTCTGTCCATTCCTGAAGGAAACTCTCACTCTTGATCACACTGAGTGAACAGACGTTTCCCACCTAAATGAAGCATTTGATGGATTCTGGGAACTCTTCTTAGTGTAGTCCTACAGTGATGCCATTACAAGCAATATTTCATCAGATCTATTGCTCTGGAAAATGGGCAGTGAATTAATGGACTAATGGAAGCTGACTCAGTTTAGCTACAGCCAAAGATGATCACATGCAGTCAAGAACAATATCTGCTGCAATTTCTTGTATGACATTAAGAATATATTTTAGTCAGTCTGTCCAAAATTACACACAACTGGGTTTGAAACATGTTTTTTTTTTTTTAAATCTTTTTTTTTTTTTTTCTCAAAGTGCCATCCCCAGGTCTGGATGTCGTCTAAATCCCACAGTTCTGAAAACATTCTCATTTATCGCCCTCTAAAGGTGAGAAAAGGGAAATGCAGGATAGATGGCTACAGTGAAACTGTTCTAAATTCACTTTTTTTTTTTTACATACTATAAGCTATGTTTTTTATGTATAAACTCATATTTGATTAAAACAGCCTAATGAACGCTGTTTATTTTACATGGAGCAACTGTCACATCAGTCAGTGGAACATAAAAGCTACTGCGTGCACATTTAAGAGAGCATAAATCAAGAAAAAAGGTATTAAAGTGCATTTTGTTTTGCAATAAAACATCTTACAATAGCTTGATCTTGGATCTGTGGGAGATAAACGTCTTTCTGAAGGCACAGACTAAAAACACAGGCACATCCTGCTGAAGAAAACCACACGATAGATAGTAGTGTCTAGATCTTTCCTGTTTACACTGTGTGATGAAACGGTAACCGTTCAAAGCCAAACCATCTTTATAAGATATCAAAGCATATTTCTCATCTCTCGTCTCTTCACAATAATCTGTTCCCAACATCTGCACTTTGATGTGTTTTATGCATGCTGGTCTGTGTGTATAACAGATCAATGGCTTTTCAAACAGGGAAAAAAATGAAAATAACAGAAATAAAATTCAATATGCTTGTTACTCCCATGAATCTGAGAAAGCAAACATTATGCTAGACAATAAGAGCCTTCAATGGCATACAAATGAAAAATTCTTCACATTTTAGTCTGTTCACAAGCACAGTTTTGACTTTCCCTTATATTATCTTTTGACTTGTTGTCCTTTATTTTAACATGCAAGTATGAACAGTAAACTAAACACAAACACATGCACACAAGGAACCAGGCCATCACTGTATTGAGTTTTTAGTGTAATTTATATACTAGTATTTTTTCATATTTTAGTAATTTTATAATGTGTTTTGCCTATTTTTAAGTTATCATCTCAAGCAGAAACTTAACATAGGCCGTTACATATAGTTTTTGACATTTGATCCCATCAGTAAATCCCAAAGAGAAAAGAAATAATGCTGTAATGAGAGAAAATAGGACTCACGCTGTTTTCTTCTGACCTGAGCCATCCTTTCTTTTAAACACGGTTGAGGCTATGAGTCCTTTGAAGTCTGTAATTGGAAACAGTTGATGGAGTTAAATGGAATAACAGATCCCAGATCCGTTTCTCCAGCCATATCTCCCTCCACCCGTAAAACCGGGCCTCTTAACTTTGACCTCGGTGTAGTCCAGGTTAGCAGTAAGCCCAGAAACAGACGGTCAGAATGATGCAAGATGGCAACATTCAGTGAAGCCTCAAGATGAAAACTAAATTAGACTCAATCTAATAATAAAGACAAAAGGAAAACTACCTAAGAAATTGAACAGAAATGACAACAAATTGGAAATGTTTCTCTCTGAACAGAAAATACAAAGTGGCAGAACACCTGATTAATGTGACCAGCTCTTTTGAAAACTAGGAAACTACAATAGGAACAGACTATGTACAGACTCAGCAAACATAACCTTTCAGTAGTGACAGGCAAACACAGACAGACCTAAGCTGCATTTCCCAAAAGCATCGTAACCAATGGTTTCTACAATCTACTTACAATACATTTAGGAAATGTAGCCTTGGATATTATTGCACCAGAAAGGGCAGGCTGTGCACTTTCTACACAGACAATGAAGTAAAAACTTGTAAACTTCATTAGATAACAAAATATCGAACCAAATGGTACCTCAACCAATAAACCCAGACTTTATCTGGTTCTAAGGTTTTTAGCAGATTTAGAAATTTTGTATTCATTTTTGGGCAAATTATTCCTTTAAGTGTAGCTTTTGAGGCCACTGTCTCTATTATTCATCCTTATGGCCATTTAACCTTCGGCGTTTGATGTTTCATCAAAAGTTATATCAGTGGGATATGTATTATGAATGAAAAAGATGCACTATGCAGTGAGGCCAGACAAAGGAGACATACTGCTTACAGAGAGAGTGAACTTCAAAGCAGCGAGGAATCAAAGTTGGAGAAGAAAAATCTGGAAAGCTGGAGGGATTATACTGGATAAAACCCAAGAGGTGTAGTTCTTCTCCTTCACCTCTCTCTCACTCTCTCTTTCTCTCATTTTCTGCCCTGTTTCGGGTGGGCTTAATGGGGTCAAATGAGAGGGGTTGTCCTGAACAGGATTGATAGGAACAGCTGTGGAGAGGGTAGTATGAACCTATGAGAACTGATACAGACTGCTGTGGCTCTAATATGAAAATTCAATTTTTGGTGTATTTGAAAAAATATTTACCTGCAGAAAAATTAGTAGAATTCTGCTAGAATTGGTTAAAAGATTCAGCCAGTTGTATAACATTCAAGTGTCTGACAACACGCACACTCAAGCCCACATCACCTACATGCACCTACACGCAAGAATCAAAGGTATTTGTTTCAAAGGAAGAGACATAAAAAGAGAGAACAGAACTTTATGCACATCATAGCATTTTTTCTTGCAAATTTATTGTCTTTCTTTCTGGAGCACAGTAAGGTCAGCCCCCTATATTCTTTTGTCCACACATGAATCAAGAAGGCTTATTTCCACAATACACCAAATCATGTTGTACAGATAATAAAAGGCAACAACCTCACAAAGACTGGCAATTTTCAGGATGAGCAACATTAGAGCACAGAAACATGCTCAGGTTTTTCTCACACATCAGATTGAATTTTACGGACACATGGTTCACGCTTACTCAACAGATGCAGAGAAAGGTCTATACGATCATTATAAGAGGCTGTGTTCCTGGTCTGTTCTTTGCAGATCATAGCTTCAGCAGGTTGAAGCCTGATTATATCAGAGCTCCACAAAAATCTTTAAAATCATAGATCAAAGGAATCAGAGCAGCTGTGCATCAGATGACACATGTGCATTCACTTCATTTATTGAAGTCCCGCCATACAGGTGTTTTTATGCAGATTTTTTCACTAGGCATTCTTTCTTACATTTGTTATTAATTTGTCCTGTAAGTTTTATGAATTTGAGTGAAAAAAACAGCAGGACTGTGTACTCTAGTGAGTAATTACGAATGCAATATTTCAAAACTCCTCTATCAATAGCCTACAAAATTTTGGCATGCTGTTTAGTGTTTAGCTTTTAGTGTTTATGTAGGCTATTTGATTGCTACATTATATGAATTCATTTAAAATGGAAGTTAAAATGAAGTAATTCAGTAGCATTATAGCTTAAAGTGGTAGTTCACCCAAAAATGAAAATTCTGTCATTAATTACTCATCCTCATGCCGTTTCAAACCCGTAAGACCCATAAAAATCGCGTTGAATACTGACACAGATAAGAAGTTGTTGTTGAATTGTTGAATGAAGTCGTTATTTTTGTTTTCTTTACACACAAAATGTATTCTCGTAGCTTCATAAAATTATGGTTGAACCACTTACTACCTTTCTGGGCCTTGAACATGTCTGTTGTGTTGCTGTCTATGCAGGGTCAGAAAGCTCTCAGATTTCATCAAAAATATCTTAATTTGTATTGTAAATGATTGAAGGTCATACAGGTTTGGAATAACATGAGGGTAAATAATGACAGAGTTTTCTTTTCTTTTTTTGGGTTATCTATCCTTAACTAACTAACAAAAATTGTTTGAAAGAATTAATAAAATAGGGCAAAAAAATTACACTTGAAACAGTTAACCCTGGGTCATTCTAAACTGTGTCAGTGATTGGACGAATGCAGCATGTGTGTCCATAATGGCTGTAGCCTTGCACATCAAAACTGTACTATCAAGTTTTTCCTGAATGGACTTTTCAGTGGACTATAAAGGTAAGTCCACTCCAATTTACGTGTTTTCCGTCACCATTTGACTGTTTTTCCCCTCAAACGCTGAAAAGACTGTTCATACAAAGCGCGGCGTTTCCGTGACTTAAAGCACATGAATATGAGGCTCGCGAATGGCTGTATGTTAGCAGCAACAATCTAACACTGCAAACTATAGTCCGAATTGTGAGATTAAATCTATTATGCTCTTTTACAAAGTCTTGATTTTGTTTTGGGGGTGCACTAGAACATACTCTCATGATTGGTGGTTCAAAAATCGCATTATTTTTCTCATAATTTAAATTAATTACAATACCTTTCTCCCCAGCCTGACACAAACGGCTCGATTAGTTCCTGGTTTAATGAAGGCCCGCCTTCCAAAAAACAAAATGTGTTGTGATTGGTTAGCTGTCCCAGTGCGTTGTGAATGTGATTGGCAAACAGCTTAGACGGCGTTTCAGTATTGCCCCGGCCCTTGCCAAAGCAGGATGGCGTCAATATTGCCATATCAATTCAGACCCCGAGAATGTTGAACAAGAGGATCGCGCAGAACCTTTGCACGCACTGATATTGCAAGACATATTAAAGTGGTAATGTTGTTGTTGTTGTTTTGGCTAAATCACGTTTTAGATATGATGTCAACAACAGCTTAAAAATAACTGCATTTACTATGTACAGATAAGTGCAACAGTAATATGTATTATGTTTATTGTTCTTTATTTCTAACATTATAACATGAATTGCAGTGAAACCGTTATACAGTTGAATTTATTTATACAATAGTCCCACAGACTTACACTATTTGTGGCGGCATGCAAATTAATTCTCTGTTGGAGCAGGAGACATCCAGGTTTCCCATGTAACGCTGTACACAAAGCAGCGCTCCGCTCACAAACACTGCTTTATCAGGGATTGCATGCAAGGTGAAATGAAAATGACAAACAAAATTTTCTGAAGACAGTCGTTTCCTTCAGAAATACAGTGATATGAAAACACCCGCATCAGGTTTCGATTTTGAAATGTGCAGTGCTCAACCAAGCTTTCTCCCCACCCCCCAACCATTCGAATTTCTGTAGGTGGGATTTACTTTAATGATATTCTAATGGACCACTTTGTGATATGACAAACACCGGAAATCAACACTGTAGTCCAAACGAGCCTTTCGTTGTAGTTCTTGAAATGGGATTTTTTAAAAACGAAATATCTCCCTTTGGAGTGGACTTTGAGATTTGTAACTTTGTATATCTTTTTATGCCCAAACATACACACTACACACTGACTAAAATTCAAAAAGTGAAAAGGCATAATAGGACCCCTTTAAAGGCTGCAATTACCTCTTTTAATAAGCTTCCAGTAACTTACTTTTACCTGGGGTTAAATTGAGAACGACTATAACCTAGGCTTTAGCACAGTGTGAAAAGCCCTATTTCTGATGTTAAACCTTCCGTAACACATTGCCTCATAAACTGCAAATCTACACACCATTTTGGATGTTTTTACAAGTCAAAATTACTGCTTTGTAAGAAATGTAAATTTTGCAAATTGCATAAATACCTGACTATAATATCACTTAACTTGTAACTGTTCCATTCATTTTAATAGAAAACATAAATCTGAAATATGAGATAAACAGACACATGTTGTGATGCAATTACTTTTTTTAATAAACAGATATATTTACCTATGGGATATAATGAAATTTCTTGAATAATTTTTTTTTTCCAGTAAATATATAGCCTATTTCGTCTAAACCCTGAAATTTTCACAGGTGTCTTTGTCCAGTAAAAGTAGTGGTGTTAAAGGTTAAAATGGACTTGGCATTCCTTCGTTTTTTTCAGCCCCTGCAGCAGGGGTGCAGAAGGGTACAGAGAGTGTGGGGCTGGAGGCGGGATGTCCTACTTTAGGAGGGAACGTGATTTTTCAAAGACTAGTGGCCCCTTCCTCACAATTCACCACATGCTTTCATTCTTTCTGCTTGTTCACCCGGTCTGTTTTATCCCATGCAAATGAACACACACTCACAGATCGCAGGGAAACCTCAGGATAATTGTGCTAGGAATAACTTTTTTCTTAAGACACAAGCAAATATGTGAAATATGAGATTTTCTGCTGTTCTTTTTTTTTTGCTTTTTTTCATAGGCCTACTTCACAGATGTATTTTCCAGATGAAGACACAAGTTTGTCATAAAATTACTTGATAAAGATGCCTGGCCAAAGAAAGTGTAAGAAAATCTCATTCCCTTAACTTTGTCTTTTCGTCCTCCTCTTTCCCTCCCTCTCTTCTCATTCCCTCCCTCCCTCTCTCAGAGTAACCATGTGCTTTTCGTGTCAGTAGACACATTTAACCCTCTCCTCAGAATAACCGATGCATAGACAGCTGTCTCTTTTTCTCTTTCTTTTTCTTTGACTTCTCCTCCTCTCACTTCTCCTTTTGTAGTGTTCTTTATGTGTTTTTTCTGCAGCTTTTGTCCTCTTTATGGCTCTGGAAACTCTCCTGTAGAGGAATTTATGTAACTGCAACAGGACAGAGACACCTTAAGCACATACATACTGGAGGAAGCCACAACATAGGCACCTCCAACGGAACAACTTCAAAAGTCTGAGGATTGCTGGGAGAGAAGAAGAAGGACAGTCAGGCTGAAAAAGAGGGACCATGCCGGGCTGTCAGATCCGGACTGGGTTTGTGCCGGTTCTGCTGGTCTGTTTCTTTCTGCTGTTGGCATCTGGTTCAGGGAATGCACGCCTGATCAGGAAGAGGGGGCTCAACCAGAAGGTAAGGATTCAGTGTGTGTGTGTGTGTGTGTGTGTGTGTGTTGGACACCAGAAGCCTCTTAGGTGCATTTATTTGATAAGCGGTCACTTTCTTGAAATTAAAATCTATTTCTGTGAGTGGAAGACGTGTAGACTACTGTTCAAAAGTGTGGAGTTGGTACCATTTTTAAATATTTTTGAAAGAAACCTTTTATGCTCACCAAGGCTGCATTTATTTGTTCAAAAATAAAGTATAATATTGTGAAATATTATTACAATTTAAAATAACTATTATAAATTTAATTTTTTCAGCCATTTTCAGCATCATTTCTCCAGTCTTTAGTGTCACATGATTATTCTGAAATCATTTTAATATGCTAATTTGCTGCTCAGGAAACATTCATTTTTATTATCAGTCTGGTTTTGCTGTTTAAAAATGTTGATGAAACTGTGATATACTTTTCTTTAGGATTCATTAATGAATAGAAAGTTCAAAATAACAGCATTTATTTAAAATAGAAATCTTTTGTAATATTATAAATGTCTTTGCTGTTATTTTTGATCAATTTAATGAATGTTTGTTGAATATAAGTATTAATTAAAAAAAACAAACATTGAATTGTAGTGTATAGTATTATTTTTTATTATATACTATGGTACCATGTTTTATGGAAGCCCGTTTCTGCCACTGAATAAAAAATTTAAAAAAGGTTATTGCTCATTTTTATCTCACAGTTCTGACTTTTTTCACAGAATTGTGAGATATAAACTCACAATTGCGAGTTATAGTCAGAATTGCGTGATATAAAGTCACAATTGCGAGATATAAAGTCATAATTACGATTTATAAAGTCAGAATTGCTAGATAAAAACTCGCAATTCTGACATTTTTTTCTCGCAATTGCGAGTTTATATCTCGCAATTCTGAGTTTTTTCTTGCAATTCTGACTTTTTTCTCAGAATTGTGAGATATAAACTCGCAATTGCGTGTTATAAAGTTATAAAGTTTATATCTCGCAGTTCTGACTTTATTTCTCAGAATTGCGAGTTTGTATCTCACAATTATGACTTTTTAACTCGCAATTCTGACTTTATATCACGCAATTCTGAGAAAAAAAATCAGAATTGTGAGATAAAAAGTTGCAATGACCTTTTTTATTTTTTATTCAGTGGCGGAAACGGGCTTCCATAATGTTGGGCTATATTCATGTAATATAATATTTTGATCATGGTACTTCAGAGAATACCATTGCATTACCATGGTGCCATTTCACATGGTTTTTTGTTTGTTTGTTTGTTTGTTTGTTTTATACATTTTCAAGATTTTATTTTCAGATTACCATATACAGCAAATATGCTATAAAAAGAATTTAGCATGCATATATGCACTCTAATATGATATCTGATGTACACTTGAGCTGGAAAATGGTCATACCATGGCACTCTTTGGCCCTTTGTTGTTAGTGAAGGCAGTGTTGGCAGAGGTTGGCATCTGTGAGCCTTTAAGAGTTTTTAGGTCCATTATACAGTGAAAAAAACGTAATGAATACACTGTATCTCTGTGACTCCAGTGGAGTTGCTGTGGTTACGGCTGAATACTCAGATGTATGTAGTGTGTGTGTGTGTGTGTGTGTGTGTGCGCGCGCGTGCGCAACAGAGGCAGAGGGATTTCAGGCGGGAAGTTTCTGGGCCTCTGCTCATTAGTCCTGATAAGCGTAGGTTTGATTGATAACAATTAACAAGGGATGGCAAGATGGAATTTGCACCGGATGGATATCCCTTCCCAACTGACTGAGTTCCAGCGTCATTCTGATTACGGCTCTACTGCGGAATTGGAGATTGACAAGATTTACAAACAAATCCATTCACATGCCACAGGAAATGGACCGTGCCCAAAGTAACCTCTCTGTTACATTATCATACGTACATCTTTCTAGTTTTGTCCTTAAAAGTCCTTTCATACTCATTTTCAATTGATTCATTTTTCTTTCGGTTTGACATTATGACAAGTAACATCTGCTTCCTTCCCTAGCTTTCCGCTCTTTCTCACTCTCTCTTTCTGCGGAGTCATTGGTGTGAACTGATGATGCATGGATAGACACACAGTACAGTGCTGTTATAGCAATAAATCATAATTAGGTTCACATTGAGGGTAATTGAGATCATTCCACTGATGTGACCTCTCTAAGAAAAACAGAAATAACAGAGGTCAGAGAAGTAGGTGAGCTGTGCCTCACTTTCAGGGTTTTGTAACAGTATTGTTGTGGGAGAGAGAAAGTGGGTTTGAGCCAGCATTCTGCTGAGCTGGATTTACTGGGTGGGCCTGAAGCGGTCCAAAAGCCATCCTGGTCCAACTGGCTCCCAGCTCACTCGTGACTGCGAACCACGGACTGTTTATCCTTTCAAAGCATTTGTGTTTGGTAAAAATGCTTGTGGCTGAGCATTTCAGGCTTTCATGAATAACTCAGAATCATAGTGTCATCAATCCATGAGGGTTTGCGTTGCTAAAGTACAAAGGTATGGTTATAAAGCTAAATATTTCTCATTGATCTTTGTAAAGACAGTCGTCACAAAAAGCTTTTTTTCTGCAGAACAAGTAAAGGCATGTGAGGGGTCATCTCAGCTCGGCTGTACCCTCACAACCCCATCAATCTCTGAGCACAGTGATGACTAACAGGCCAAGGGAGAACGCTTTAAAAGCTGACAGAAATGATGACAGATGTGTTAGAGCTACTTGTCAACAACCTCCTGAAGTGATGTGAAGTGTCTGTCATCCTCTTTCAGGTTGTATCTGCTCATAGACTCTAAATCGAGACTACAGTATCTGCTTTCATGGAGGTTATTTCAATCTGGATAGTGTTAATGTTTTGAACCGTAAAGAACTTTTGTAAGATATTAAACATTAATTTGCAGCTTGAAATGATTCAATTAACAACCTGAAACGTATAAGAAACTTCATCCAGTGTTAAAGAACCTAATTTAAAACTGTAGTTTATCAAGCTACAAACTACTAACAAAAATGTACTACATGGAAGCCATTTAGGGAGTCAATATCTTTATATATGTATTAGTATCTTATGAAATTAAATATTTTATATTCAGAGAAATGTATATGTGGTAGAAGAATAATCTAAACTGTGGTGACAGAGAACAAAAATGCATGAAATGTCTACATAAATAGAATCAAATAGAATTTATCCAATACTGTTCAAAACTTGGGGTCAGTAGGTTTTTAAAAATATATCAAAATAGAAAGCAGTTATTTTAAATTGTAATAATACTTCATAATATAACAGTTGTCACTGTATTTAAAAAAAATGTATAAATAAATGCTGCCTTGGTGAACATAAGTGACTTCTTTCAAAAACATAAAATGATTCCAATGATAGTAAATAACTTATAAAACTACAAAACACAATCATTGAAACAATCGTTGAATCATGTAAAACATGAACAGCACAGCAGCATTAACTATTTTGTTACGAAAAGACAGATTTAAAATGAATCTGTGAATAATTTATTTGATCAACAAATTGTTTATTTAAATGAACTGTACAAACAAACTGATTTACAAAAATTATTAAAACTTTCTAGCATTACTTGAGAGACAGGGCGAATGGGGAGAGTTCTGTAAAACTTTGTGTGATAAAATATGACCAAAAGTATGACTTTTTACCAAACGTTACAGTATAAGTTCTTAGGGAAGCATTTGACTATTGTGGCATTTCAACTGTAGCTAATATCCAACATGAGATCATGCTAAAGCAGTTGAACAGCAGTCATGTGTTCTGTTGCAGAGAGAGTTCAACAGTAATCCCAGTCAGCTGAGGAGACATTGTTTAACAACACATAGAAATAACACATTTCTTTTGTAATGTTCAGATAAAATATGTGAATGTTTCATTAAAGACTTATTTCTAAAGATTGAATTTGTGTCTGATTTACACTACATGATGCACACCATTAATTTAAACAACGCCTATTACAATTAATTTAAGGGGAAGGAAAATAATGTTTCTAACAAATATAGATTACTAACCTCATGGCATGTCAGTATTGAGGTATAGCTCAAAACAAAGAGGATGCTACATTTCTTCAAACAGTTTAGGGATTACCGTAATTTATCAAGGTTTATCAGGAAGAGTTGAAACACTGAAACGAGTGACCTTCACCCTGCCCCTCATCAAGCTTTCTGTTCCCATCTTTAGATCTGTCAATCATCTACAAGTCTCGTCCTACTCGCTCCACTCACTTAAGACTGAGCCAAGCCACCGAAGCACCTAAGAAGCTGTAAAATACCCAGAACTCGGCAGGAAATGAACGTGCAGATGTCTAGACTTAAATCACAGCTCACTGGTGGAACTTGGAGAGAGAGAGAGGAAAGGGGGCTATTTAGTTTTCCTCTCGTAATTATCTTAATGATTGCTTGGAAGACCACACTACAGAGTGCTAAGTATGTCAACATGTATTTAGTTCAAATCTTATTGTCCATACCAATAGGGGCCTCAAGTCAGTGAACCTGAAGGATGTAGAGCAGTAACAGGGTGGAGCATTTAAATGGGAAATGAAGGATATTTTGTGGCTCTTTGGTGGGTGAGGGAGTGTAATTTTGCAGTTCTTATCCTCTTAGTTAACTATGCAGGCATTTTTCACCAAACATGAAAGAAAAAATGAGTAAAATCTAGTATATTTTGGGTCCACACTCTGCATAGATCACTTTTACAGCATGTTGCTTACATGTGTGTTAAAACACAGTAAAAGCCGTTCCTGTGCTGTTATAGAAGTATCAGTATTGTTGCCTGATCAACAATCAGAGGACTGGAACAAACTTTTACATAAGCTACTGATATCTTCTATGCAGAAACAGAGGTTCTAGGAGAGATAAGCAGAAAGTCATATACAGCGCAGCATCAGGGGACCTATTCCAGACAGGAAGAGCACACTACCACTTCCTCTCTGCCTCATCCAGAGACACTTGGGAAAATATAATCTGCATGTTAGATAAGCAATGGCAGACTGATCTTAACAGTCACTGATATTTTTATTGTCAGCACTGGTAAAACAGCATTCTGAATTACTGTCATGTTGATGGCAGTCATAAATCATAAAATATTGATCTAAACTTCATGAGTTGCAGACCGACAGACCATTGTTGTTATGCAACAGATACATTCATAAAGGTATCAAAGAAAGACAGGTTTATATATATATATATATATATATATATATATATATGTGTGTGTGTGTGTGTGTGTGTGTGTGTGTGTGTGTGTGTGTGTGTGTGTGACCTTGGACCACAAAACCAGTCATAAGGGTCAATTTATTGAAAGTGAGATTTATACAACATCTGAAAGCTGAATGAATAAGCTTTCCATTGATGTATGGTTTGTTAGAATAGGACAATATTTGGCCGAGATACAATTATTTGAATATCTGGAATCTGAGGGTGCAAATACATCAAAATACTGAGAAAATCACCTTTAAAGTTGTCCAAATGAAGTCCTTATCAATGCATATTACTAATCAAAATTAGTATATATATACTTTTTTTTTTTGTATGAAATTTACAAAATATCTTCATATAGCAAATCAGCATATTACAATGATTTCTGAAGGATCATGTGACACTAGACTGGAGTAATGCTTTTCCATCACAGGAATAAATTACATTTTAAAATATATTAAAATAGAAAACAATTATTTTGAATTGTAATAATATTTCACAATATTACTGTTCTTTTCTGTATTTTTGATCAAATAAATGCAGCCTTTGTGTGAGCAAAAGAGACTTATTTCAAATATCTTACTAACTTCACTTTTGGTAAGATTTTAGTAACTTTTAAGTGGTAGTGTATATATTAAATGATAACTGTATTTCATTTTTCTTGTAGATTGTAAAAAGACAATAACATTGAATCTAGCCTAATTGCAAAAACAACCACAATGGCCTTATGCCAGACATTTGCTGTTATTTTAACAGTTTGTTCGAAAGCAAAGCTCCAGACTTGCCAAGTGAACATGCTGAGTTTTTAAGATGCATGCCGTTCACAAACCCATAATTTAATTAGTAAACAAAATCACAGCCACATTTCGACTTGGGCCCTAATAAAAGGCTCTGTGGAGAAGAATGAAGTGCTGAATACCAGCTGATGCGTGTCTGCATTCTAAACAGCTCTGGTCTAGAGTTTCAACAGCAGTTTAGTATACACTTGGCCAGGGTAGCAAGAGAACTGATGAGCTTAAGTAGTGTTGAAATGTAAAAAGAAAAGCAAGAGCGAGAGAATGGAGGAGGTCTCTCAGAACAAAATGCACCCCTAAACAGTACCTCTGGTGCAAACTGAAACCTGGCTCAGGCAGATCTATGAGCCCATTGAAGAACCCATGGGAGGAAGAAAACTCGAGTAGAAAGGCCCAGACTTGGATGAAAAGCCTTTTTTTCTAACCCAGCATCTCTGTGAGAGGTATTATGTTCCTGAACAGTGTACCCGTTATATTAACAGTGCTAAATCAGAGAAAACTGTCTCAGGCTATTATAGACACAAAATGTTATCCATGGGAACTGTATATCAGACAGATCTTCCAACTTGAAACCAATGCTACATACTTGATTAGGCTGATTGTTTTGTACAATTTTTTTTGTTTGTTTTTGTTTTCTTAGTGGAAACTTTAAAATAATATACATAACACACACACTAGTGGACAAAAGTTTGGAATAATGTTAAATGTTTTCTCTTATGCTTACTAAGGCTGCAAAAAAAATTTATCAAAACACTGTAAAACAGTAATATTGTGAAATATTATTACAATTTAAAATAAATATTTTTCTATTTGAATATGTATTTTAAAATTACATTTATTCCTGTGATGGCAAAGTTAACTTTTCAGCAGCCATTACTCCATTCTTCAGGGTCACATGATCCCTCAGAAATCATTCTAATATGCTGAGTTGGTGCTTAATTATTAATAACCGTTCTTGTTATTATCAATGTTGAAAACTGTTTTGTGCTTAAATGTTTTTGTGAAAACCATAATACAGGATTCTTGAATAAAATAGAAGGTCCTTAAACAGCATTTATTTAAAATAGATTTTTTTCTGTAACAATATAAATGTGCTTTCAGTCACTTTTGATCAATTTAATGCATCCTTGCTGAATAACATTAATTTTTTTTTTAATCATAGCCTAAACATAGTATATCATGCGTTCCAAAAACATATTAAGCAGCAAAACTGTTTTCAAATAAGAAATGTTTCTTGAGCACCAAATCAGCATCACAGAATGATTTCTAAAGAATCATGTGACACTGAAGACTGCAGTAATAATGCTGAAAATTCAGTTTTGCATCACAGGAATAGTGAACATTTTAAATATATGTTCAGAAAGGAAGTTATTTTAAATTGTAATCATTTGTCACAATATTCTTCTTCTTTCAAAAACATAAAAAATGGTGATAATATACCCTTAGATATGTTATCTATCAATTTCTCAGGACTATGAGTACCCCAACCATCCTCAGTCCGCTCAGCACCAGAAGAACGACCGCTGTCCTCCGCCACCGCAGATGCTGCCCGAGCGAGCCTGTGAGGTGCCGGGCTGCCGGTCCGATTCTGAGTGTGAGAGACACAAACGGTGCTGTTACAACGGCTGCATCTACGCCTGCCTGGAGTCAGTGCAACCTCCACCCGGTGAGAAAACACACCATGATCTGCTCGGAAATCAATATAAGCAACAGACACACATATCCTCTTTAACATTACTACAAGGCATAGTGCTAATGGATTTTAAAATGAATTGATCCTCTCATGAGGTGGGAGTTACTCAGCTGGATGTGTATACAGTGAATCATGAGTACATTTAGCCATACTGATATTGTGTATTGATTTCTTATTGCTCAGTGCTGGACTGGTTGGTGCAGCCCAAGCCGCGGTGGTTAGGAGGGAACGGCTGGCTTTTAGATGGACCAGAAGAAGTTCTGCAGGGTGGGTATCGATTAATCAATGATTGAATACTGACTCACCATTAAATGTTGTTTGGAGCAATAATAAAAACCCTTAATAGACCTTAGTCATGGTAGACGCCATATTGACTTTTCCACAAATGAAAACAAGGCTTTGAGGGATAGACTTACAGTATTTACAATGGCATGTGCTGTGTAGAGGTCCTAGATCACATGGAACAGCTTTCAAAGCTGTTTTCTGGAGTTTTGTGTACTGAAAGTCTTCAATACAGTTACTAGAATTGGTATGTTCAATCCATTGAGCAGTCTGTACTTCTATCCCTCACAGTGCTGTTTTCATTCCCATCAAAAATTCAACTTGGAGCTACCCCAACTACCCTGAGGCTTGTTCATATCCAAAAATCTATCAAAAATAGGCAATTATCTTGAAATTATTATACATTTAATCTCTGTAGTCAGCAGTCCAAATTAGCACTGTGGATGTTTATAGTAGGTAGCATTGGCACACCGACACTTCATGACAATGCTGATTGGCTGATGGCACCACAAGAACGCGCACAGTCCCAGGCTCTTCATTAGTAACTATGCTGCCAGGTTTACCTGGTTAGCCTGATCCATTTGGCTCCTTCTATTAGAAGTTGGAACGACACCTACATCTGGCAGCAAAACGTATCTTTCTTCACAGACAGCAGGTTAAAAGTAGCCACATATTCTGACAAATCGCAAATATTTCATTATATTATAATGTATTAAAGTTTGCCAAACTGGGGTTTGTGAAATCCTGGGGGTTTGTGGGGGAACTGCAGGAGGTCAAAATAAAGTAAAAAATAAAACTCTCTCTCTCTCTCTCTCTCTCTCTCTATATATATATATATATATATATATCATTATTGTTTTTTATATTTTATAAATATTTATGTAAATATCTTTATATTATATAAGATAATTAAAAGTAAAGTATTTTATAATATATGAAGAGTTTGGTTCCAAAACGCTATAAATCCATTTTGATTAATTTGAGTAAAAATGTGTTTTCTTTACCAAGAAAGTGGCAAGATAAACACACAACAAATTAAGTTGATCCACATATAATTGAATGTCGATTCATCTGTGATTAATGAACGTGATAATATGCAGCTTGTCAGTGATCTCTGTGTATTAAAATACCGCTTTCCATCTGAAAGCACGCGTGATGGAGATTTATACTAATCACAAAACCGGCTTACTGACGAGATGCGCATGCCAATCACATGCGACGGTCGTGCAGCCCTAATTTTTTTGTTTGTCTGTTGATCACAAAGATCAAAGTAGATGAGGAAAACTAGGATGCCAGCCGTATTCATTCAAAGTGCCGCCATTACCGGTACTGTTTACAGTGCGTGGAATGGTGCGCTGTCATTGGTTGAGCGGATTTATCGCATTCTGCAGAGAAAGGAGACTGGCGTTTGTCGCGGCTTGGAAAAAGGGAGAAAACATGACAGAATAACACGACGGATATCGCATTTTGCGTAAAAGTAAAAATTGACTTTTCAATACCGACCAGATACAATACTGATTTTGGCGGAAACTCAATTTTTTTTAAAATGGCGTTTATCGCGTTTTGGAACCAAACTCTTCATATAAATATTTTATTTGCTTATCTGCATGTCATGTGACCATTAGCTTCCAACAGAGAAATCTGAATTGCTCTTCAGAAACTGACTGTTAATTATTTAAATGTTGTTAAATTATTTAAATATTAATATTTTAAATCTGAGGGGTCAAGGGGCTTCAGCTGAATAATTTTTTTTTTCTTTTTTTACTAGTGGGTGCAGGGCAATAGTTCATTTATGTAAATAAGGATAGCAAAATTAAGTAAACAGATGATACATATTGTACACAAAAATTCTTCATACAGTAAAATTGATAAAAATTTGAGACCAAAAATTATTCAGACACTTTGGCCTGAACGTGTTTTGCTTAAGTGTTTTTTGTTTTTTTTTAATTGCTAATGCGACCTTTTTACACACCAGACTGAACAAAATTAAGCATTGCTTGGTAATTGGTTGACCTAAATTGGTATTATCTAATAGTGTAGTGTAGTGTAGTTAAATTTAACAACTGACAGCTATTCAGCCTAATTCATTACATACCTTTCTATCAAAGCTATCTGACATTATCAAGATTAAATTGTTCCAACACTGTTTAACTCTGAGTTCTTGTCATATTTTATTACCGTTTTCTAAACTATAGCGAATAAGCTGTGATAATGTGAGAAATGTTGAAGGTGTCTGAATAAATTTTGGTTTGACTGTATAGTACCTGGAGAAAACTATCCAGAATGGTCTAACTGGCCTATGCTGACCAGCACAACCTTGACACCCTCACTATTGTTACTTAAAGGGATAGTTTACCCAAAAATGAAAATTCTGTCATTAATTACTCACCCTCTTGTCATTCCAAACACGTAAGACCTTCATTCATCTTTGAAACACAAGTTAAGATATTTTTGATGAAATCTGAGAGCTTTCTGACCCTGCATAGACAGCAACACAGCTGCTGCATTCAAGGCCCAGAAAGGTAGTAAGGACATTGTTAAATTAGTCCAACACTGCCATCTGTAGTTGGTTTACTATTATTACTAAATCAAGTATGAAAAAACAAGAATTACATGAACACTTTCCCTGCAATAATACATTCTGGTGCTCAAACCAATAAATGATATTGTGTATCAGAACACACTGGTAGCTTGCTTGAAGTTAGATGCACATAGTGGAACACACCATTAACTTGTCTTTATGTTTAGCTGAGGCCTGCAGCACCACAGAGGATGGAGATGAGCCTTTGCTCTGCCCAACTGGTTACGAGTGCCACATTATCAACCCGGGAAAGCCCTCAGCTGGGATCCCAAATCGAGGCCAGTGCATCAAACAGCGTGGAAACTCAGGTCTGAAGGCGCTCCTTCATCCAAACTTTCATTCATACATCCATCACGCCGTCCACTCACACGTTATGCATTGCGTAGGTTATATAGTATGGTGGTTATAAACATTGTTTCAGAAAACATCTAAGCAAGATTGCATTCACACATTCAACAATAGATTACATAGTTAATATATTTAAATAAAAATATTAAACACATTTAACTGTTCTCCTTCTAGATGGACGTAGCCTGAGACACAAGTCCTTCAAAGATTACAAGGATTATTTAGGTTAGTACGACCACCAATTTACTTTGTGTTTCAGCTGTAGGAAAGGGAAGAATAAAAGCAGCCATTATTAATAGAATGACAATGAATTTAATCTTTATTCTTCAGGAAGTAACTCCAACAATGCAGTGAGCTATGAGAAACATCAGCACAAGCATTTGGGCTGAGACAGGTGAGTTGAGTTTCACCACTGAATCCCAACTTTTTAGTGATTTAATATATTAAAAGAGACACCTTTTTCTCATTTAGGTTTGATTTTGGAGGACTGAAGTAACCAGTAACCGCTGACCCTTATACCTGAACTCCAACCATCAAATCCAACAGAACTGCACAAGCCTTTCTCTTCAGCTTAAACCAGAGATCGGTTCAAATCTGGTGCTCTTTTTCTTAGGTGCTTAAAGTGGAGTGACAGAAATGCAAAGCTAAAATTTCCTACCTCTTATAAAAGCCAAAAACAGACCACAGAAAGTATCAAAGAACTTATACAATAATATGTCTTCTACATATGCCTCCTTTGGGTAAAAAGCAGAATTAACTATATGTGAGTTGTGTTAAAGGAAGATATATTGTGTGGTTTTTATGCTGCTGAGTCTGAACTTTTTTTTTACTTTATACACCAAAAACAGATAGTAAATGTATGCTAACTGCTCTCAGTTACTGTGTGGATTTAAATTTTGGTACAGAAATGCTACATAAAGACTTAAATTCCATGCCACACAATTATGCTTCTCCTTTGAAGTTTTTTAATTTTTTTCAAAACCTTGTGTTTCATGTCATGTGTTTAGGTGCTTGCCTCAACTAGCTCACCATAACCAGGCAACAGTTAAATTCCAGCTGTGCTCTATCACTGCAAGCTATTTGTTTTTCATATGGTGCTCCAATCAATAACTGTGGTGGTTGTTGTTGTTGTTTACTCATTGTGCAGGTCTGTGTTTTACTCTACTGCTCTCTGATAAGCTATATGAGTCTGACAAGTGGGACAAACCACAATACAGCTTTCAGTAAAACAAAACATTTGAAACTGGTGCTGCATATACTGCCTTGTAATTCCAAATAAAACATTTGATAAAATATAGCTGTCATGTTCATGTGTATACCCATGGTACTGCTATGTTTGATCTTAGCTAAAGAAAAGAAATCTCCTTTAGTGAAAGTGAAAGAAAGTGAAAGTCGTGACGTATTGTCAAGTATGGTGACCCATACTCGAAATTGGTGCTCTGCGTTTAACCCATCCAAGTGCACACACACAACAGTGAGTAGTGAACAAATGCACACACACACCGTGAACACACACCCGGAGCAGTTTTAAATTTATTAACAGATTTTATCAAGCAAATCATTATTTATAGAAATTTATAAATAGGATCTTCTCTCATTAAACCACTTTTATTCAGTTGTTTTGTTGTCATACATTTATTAATTAAAATATTTAGTGTTCAAGACCTTTCTCTCTTTTATGGGAAGTACCTTTAAACTTCACTGGTTCATGAAGAAGATTTAGGCTACTTTTATTTTTGACCAAAGTTCACATTCATAAATTTGTTAAAGAATTTAAGGTTTTGTTGACTTAAGCCAAAATCCCTTTGAAAAGTTTTTGCTGAAGTAAGGCTGTACATGGACAGTTTGGGAGCTATAGAGATATAAAGACCTTTAATGCTGGGTATTTGCGTACTAATATTTTGACTTTTATATTATACCTCCCAGGCACGTTTTGTTTATCTATTTTATTAATTTATTTATTTTATTTATTTATTTGTAGTTATTTTTTCACCCTTATTTTCACTGTTTGGAAGTTAAGTGGTTTAAACACGGATTGTTAAAACATATATTGTTATACATTACATAATGTGTAATATTTGCAATTTAACAAGAAGTGAATAAAGTTAACGTTTCTATATCTTTACACTCACACACGTAACTTTGATTCTAATTCTAAACCCTATTTATGTAATTAAATTGTAGCTACATTGTAATTATAGTTTTATCTGCCATAATGAACTAATATAATATCGAAACAATCTATTATAATCTTTGACTGCGTCCCAATGTGCATACTATCCACCCTATTTGCCCTAAATAGTATTGAAAATTACTAATATCACATAGAATTTAGGATGGATAGTATGCAGGCTAAGTTTTATGTACGTGCGAGACCTTTATTTTGAAATTCAGTTTTGTAGATAGAAGCTTCCGTTCCCGGTCAGGGGTAACCAACGTGGTGTGTCTTGCAGTTCAACGTGTGCGCTACTTCTGAGTGATAAAAGATCTGAAAGAGAATAATAAATAAGAAAAAAAGGTAAGGAAAGAGACTGTCGTTTTATATTTGCATTCTGTTCTTCTCGGATCATACGGCATGAAGTATGTGCCACCTAAATCAGTAACGTTAGTTAACCTTAAGTTAAATACTTAAGAAAGAAATTTTCAGAGACAAGCCAAAACATGAGGCGCTTAGTCGAACTGTACAAATTATAAATATGAATATAAATTAGCAAATTATGATGTATACACAGTTACATCTGCAGTTGTAAAAAACATTTAGGCTCCTCATGTCGTTCAGGATCTCTGTAGTGACCAGTAACGTTACGCACTGATTCAACTATTTGATGAAAATGGCAGACTCTTCTTTGACTAAAACAATGTTCTCATGATGTCTACAGATTTGAGATCAGCGATGGGGGAGTTTAAAGTGCACCGGGTTCGGTTCTTTGACTACATGCCGTCGGGAATAAGAGCCTTGGCTTTCAATCGAGATACTGAAAGGATGGCAGTGGCGAGGATTGACGGATCAGTGGAGGTTTTCCACTGTTCAGACAGATTTTTCCAAGAAAAGGTACGTTCAGTCATATTTATCAAATTGATGCTCATATGACAGCTCTGTCTTAGTATTGAGGACCAGAGCTACATTGATAAAATGGATTTTGACCAGCAGACAGTTTGTTAAAGATGCTTAATTGCATTTCCTGTGTCCACAGATCATCCCTGGCAGAGAGCAGTGTGGGATTGAAGGTCTGTCCTGGGTTGGGGAGCGTCTGTTCAGTGCAGGACTAAACGGTGGAATAACTGAGTATGACCTGACAAACCAGAAAGTGAAATACACCATAGATGCATATGGAGGGCCAATCTGGACTATTACAGGCAATCAACAAGGAACACACTTAGCGGTATGTTTACTATGTGTACAGTAACAAAAATTAGCCACAGTTAATGTATGAATGTCATTGCATTAGATAGTGAAATCAAATTAAAAACAAATGGTTATTTTAAGTTAAGATAATGCAAGCAAACACTTGTGTAAAAGACGTATGCATAATTGTATTGAATGTGCACTTGTAGTGTACTTCAAATCTAAAAATTATATGTAGAAAAGCTTTAGTTGCTTATTAATTATTATTATTTACTTGATTATTATAGCATTATAAATAAAATAATATAAATAAAATGCCACTCAATGGTATTTAAAGAGTACATTTTCATGACTTTGTTTCTCTTATAAATCACTCTTATTTATCACTCTTCAAGTTCAACTGTTGCATTTAAAATCAATTTAAATTACAATTTCATTTAATTGTAAATATTACATTCAGTTCACACATACTGATTTTGTACGTTTGGCCATTGACAAAGAAATGATCAGTCTATAATTTTAATGGTAGGTTTATTTGAACAGTGAGAGACAGAATAACAACAAAAAAATCCAGCAAAACGCATTTCAAAAAAGTTATAAATTGATTTGCATTTTAATGAGTCAAATAAGTATTTGACCCCTTCACAAAACATGACTTAGTACTTGGGGGCAAAACCCTTGTTGGCAATCACAGAGGTCAGACGTTTCTTCTTGTTGGCCACCAGGTTTGCACACATCTCAGGAGGGATTTTGCCCCACACCTCTTTGCAGATCCTCTCCAAGTCATTAAGGTTTTGAGGCTGACGTTTGGCAACTCGAACCTTCAGCTCCCTCCACAGATTTTCTATGGGATTAAGGTCTGGAGACTGGCTGTAGGGCACTCCAGGACCTTAATGTGCTGCTTCTTGAGCCACTCCTTTGTTGCCTTGGCCATGTGTTTTGGGTCATTGTCATGCCGGAATACCCATCCAAGACCCATTTTCAATGACCGGGCTGGGTTCAATGCCCTGGCCCTGATGGTACATGGCCCCGTCCATCGTCCCTTTGATGCGGTGCAGTTGTCCTGTCCCCTTAGCAGAAAAACACCCCCAAAGCATGTTTCCACCTCCATGTTTGACGGTGGGGATGGTGTTCTTGGGGTCATAGGCAGCATTCCTCCTTCTCCAAACACGGCGAGTTGAGTTGATGCCAAAGAGCTGGATTTTTGGTCTCATCTGACCACAACACTTTCACCCAGTTCTCCTCTGAATCATTGGCAAACTTCAGACTGGCCTGTACGTGTGCTTTCTTGAGGAGGGGGACCTTGCGGGCATTGCAGGATTTCAGTCCTTCACGGCGTAGTGTGTTACCAGTTGTTTTCTTGGTGACAATGGTTCCAGCTGTCTTGAGATCATTGACAAGATCCTCCCGTGTAGTTCTGGGCTGATTCCTCACCGTTCTCATGATCACTGAAACTCCACGAGGTGAGATCTTGCATGGAGCCCCAGTCCGAGGGAGACTGACAGTTATTTTGTGTTTCTTCCATTTGCGAATAATCACACCAACTGTTGTCACCTTCTCACCAAGCTGCTTGTTGATGGTCTTGTAGCCCATTCCAGCCTTGTGTAGGTCTACAAACTTGTCTCTGACATCCTTGGACAGCTCTTTGGTCTTGGCCATGGTGGAGAGTTTGGAATCTGATTGATTGATTGCTTCTGTGGACAGGTTGTCTTTTATACAGGTAACAAGCTGAGATTATGAGCTATGACCCAATCTCAGCTCCTTGCCTGTATAAAAGCCACCTGGGAGTCTTATTATACTTATTATACTGAAATACTTATTTGACTCAATAAAATGCAAATCAATTTATAACTTTTTTGAAATGCGTTTTTCTGGATTTTTTTGTTGTTTTTCTCTCTCACTGTTCAAATAAACCTACCATGAAAATTATAGACTGATCATTTCTTTGTCAGTGGGCAAGCGTACAAAGTCAGCATGGGATCAAATAATTTTTTTCCCCACTGTAAGTACTAAAGTGTTAAAGTGTGCTTAAGAAAAAGAAGCTTGCTCAGTTTTTGTGTTTTTACCATTTGTAGGTTGGTTGTGAAGATGGAACTGTGAAACTGTTTGAGGTGAATGAAGACAAAATACAGTTTGAGAGGAATCTGGATAGGCAAAAAAGTAAGATTGCAGTCATATTTGAAGCTTTAAGATGAATGTCATGATTTGTTATTGTATTTTTTTTTTAAAAAACTGAACATCTGATTACCTGTTCCATAGACCGCATCATCTCTCTGTCCTGGCACCCATCAGGCTACAAAATAGCAGCTGGAATGATGGATATGATCCAGATATTTAATGTAGAGACAGGTAAACGGCATCACTCCTCCAGAATGTATTACTGTAGTCAGTTGAGTAGAGTTAGTAGTAGAACTGGAAAATATTTATGTAATAAAGTGTTTAATATGTAATCAATATGCTTAATATTTTCTAGGCCACTCTATACACAGGATGCTAGCTGACAGAGGGGTCGGGACATCCCGCAGTAAGGAGTGTGTGGTGTGGAGTATGGTCTACCTCTCGAATGGGACAATCATCAGTGGAGACTCTGTGGGAATGGTCAAATTGTGGGATGATAAAACTGGTACACTAATCATAAGCCATGATGTCACAAAATGCGATGTGCTGGCATTATCAGTCTCTCAGGTGAGAAAAATGCTGCGGGTTTGTGAGCAAATGTTACCGTTTCATGTTTACGACTTTATTCACTACTGCTCAAAAAATATATTTTTTAAGGTTTTTGAAAGAAAGGCTGTATTTATTTGATCAACTCTTTCAGTCTACTCTCAAAGGCTGAATTTGTTTGATCAAAAATACTGTAAAAACCATAAAACTGTGAAATATTATTATAGTTTATACAATTTTCTTTTTTTAATATACTTTAAATGTAATGTACTTTCTGTGATGGCAAAGCTGAATTCTCAGCAGCCATTACTTCGATTTTCAGTGTCACATGATCCTTCAGAAATCATTCTAAAATGCTGATTTAGTACTCCAGAAACATTTCTTATTATTATCAGTGTTAAAAAGGTTGTGCTGCTAAATATTTTTGTGGAAACCGTGTTACTTTTTTTTTTTTTTGATTAATAGCGTGTTTAAAAACTGAAATAGGAATGCTTTTTAACATTAAAAACATGTACTGCCAACTTTGATTAATGTGTCC
Source organism: Tor tambroides (assembly GCA_021397915.2). Taxonomy (NCBI): domain Eukaryota; kingdom Metazoa; phylum Chordata; class Actinopteri; order Cypriniformes; family Cyprinidae; genus Tor; species Tor tambroides. Next base: position 40,127 of record JAFVLL020011277.1, read on the forward strand.
TTGTTGAATAAAATGAAATCCCTCAAACATTTGAATGGTAGTGTACATGTGTTTTCCAAACCTGAATCTTTCTCTTAATAGAATACAAGACATAATTTAAGAATACGAACAGGATAACATCTTATCTTATTGTACCTCTTGAATGACAGAGTGAGGACAGCCTTGTTGCCGGGACATCAGAAGGATCTGTGGTACAGTTCCAGTTAATCTCTCTGGTTTTGGGAAAGGATGACAAAAAATGGGTCAGGACCAGAACATTTAAGAACCACACGCATGACATCAGAGCTGTGGCGGAGATCACGACGGCTGTGGTTTCAGGAGGTGAGTTTATTCTTAGATATTTCAAACAGAGCTGCCTCCATCACACAAATGACTGAAGTATTTTTGTTTAAAATAGTTTAAAAGAGCATTCTCGTCTCAGGTATGGATGCACAGCTGGTCGTGAAACCTTTATTTGACAAGATCGAAGTGAGGTCAGTGGGCTCGGCTTTGAGGAATATTCACTTTCCACATGTGAGTATTGTGAAATTGTGACTTTCACATAGACAGCATGTTTGTAATTGATTCTTAATGGGAGGGTCTTGTTGTGCTCTGTTTCATTGCAGAGAAGACTGGTGTCCTGTGCAAGGAAGTCAGGCCTGATGCTTTTCCAGTACCCTGGTCATCTGGAGCTCTGGAGACTGGGAGAGAGTGAAGGAAAAGGTGAGGATGATATTCAGTGTGATCCTTGATATAGAATACCAGTTAAATGTTTGGAAACTCCTAATCATTTTTTTTTTACAATTAGTATTTTAGAAAAATAGTAAAGTAATTAAAAGCTATGAAATGGCATAAGTGGAAATAAGGAAATTAAACTACTATTCAAACCTTTTGGGTTAGTAAGTAGTTTTTTTTTCTGAGAGAAGTAATACTTTTATTCAGCAAGGGTGCAATAAATTTATCAAAACTGACAGTTATTTATTATTATTATTATTACAAGACAATTATAATGATACAAAAGATTTTTATTTCAAATAAATGCTGTTCTTTTGAACATTAATAAAACAATCCTGAAAAAATATGTATTTAAAAAAATTAAAGTAGCTGTTTTCAACAGTTATCTTAATAATAAATGTTTCTTAAACACCAAATCAGCATATTAGAATGATTTCTGAAGGGTCATATGACACTGAAGATTGGAGTTATTCAGCTTTGCCGTCAGAGGAACAAATGGCATTTTATAATATATTAAAATAGAAAATTTTATTTTAATAATATTTCACATTATTACTGTTTTTGCTGTAATTTTATCAAATAAAAGCAGCCTTTGTTCATTTTTAGCTTTGTCTTCATGATATTCGTTCTGGAATGCATTAATACAACATTCCCATACTGAACATTTTTATTTCTGGTCCAACTCATGTTGGAATGTTTTATAAAACTAATATCAAGCAGAAAAGCATAAGCCTTTAAATGAGAAAATTTTTAAATAATGAGAAACAAGTTTAGTCTACTGTCTTGTCTTAGACTCTTAGACTTTTGACTGAAAACACATAATTTCTCGTGTTGACTTTTGTATGAAATGTCAAAATTTCTTTTGTTGTCAACTATTGGTCTTCTGTTGTCAGGCATACCAGGAAGCAGTTTATTTGTAAAAAGAAACCCAGAGAAGCTGCTTCATTTGAAAGTGAAGGTACAGTGCTTGTTTTGAAAATTGTCTTTTTAAACATAAAAATCGATTAAAATAATTTCACAAATACCTATATCGAGAAGTCATCTGTAAAACTTTATGCAGAATGTGGTGAGAGTTGTGACATCCATAGTGCTGCTGAAATGAATGAAGTGATTGAGCTGTGATGTTTATCTGTAGGGTGAGGATCATATCCGCTGCAGTGCCGTGTCTCCCTGTGGAGAATGGATTGTGTACTCCACAGCCAGCAGTCTACGGCTCTACAGGCTACACTGCGACAATAACAACGTCAGCATCACCAAGGTACTGTAGATTTCCACAGAGCTGCATGAAAACACATTACATGCTTTTGAAGCATGCTAAAGAAATGCATAGATTTTCATTGAATTTTGAGGTACCTGATGACCTCAGATAAAGGCCCCATGAAAACTGATTAAATAGTAGACCAACATTGTTTTTTTTTCTCTCGTTTCAGATATCCAAACTTCCAAAAGTACTCAGCTCAGCCAATCAGCTTTGCTTCTCCTCAGACTCCTCCCATTTGTTTTCCGCCTCCACACAGTCATCAGTGCATTTAGTTTCTCTCAGCCAAGCAGGATGCAAGTTTGTGGGCACCCTTAAACCTAAGTCAGGTGAGAGGACTATAGGGTTTTGGTGTGAAAATGTTAGTTTTATAATTAATACTTTATTTTCCAAGGATGCATTAAGTTAATTGAAAATACCAGTAAAGGCATTTCAGTGTTTCCCACAGCCTTACACTCTATTTGTGGCGGCAATCCCCCGCCCCCATATATTTATTTATTTATTTATTTATTATGCAAATTCATTCTCTGCCAGCAGGAGGCGCTTTTAGAGTGCGAGAAATAGAGGTTTCCCCGGTAAAGCTGTACACAAAGCAGCGCTCCGCTCACAAACGCTGCTTTATCAGGCATTACATGCAAGATAAGATGAAAATGACATCGAAAATTTTCTGAAGACAGTCAGATTTCTTCTGAAATACAGTGATATAAAAACACCTGTGCCGGATTTTGATTTTTAAATGTGCAGTGCTCATGTTTATTCAACGAAATCAAAGCCTTTTGGAAAAACTATTTGTGGCGGTCAGTTTTGATATTGTGGCGGTCTGCCACAAATAAGTCAGTGTATGGGAAACACTGCATTTATGTGTAATGTTGCAAAAGATTTACATTTCAAATAAATGTTGTTCTTTTGAACTTTTGATTCATGAATCCTGAAAAATAAAAAAAGAATCACAGTTTCCAAAAATATTAAGCAACACGACTGTTTTCATAAACTGGAGTAATGATATTAAAATAGAAAAATGTTATTTTAAATTACTGTAACATTTCACTTTATTGCTATTTTACTGTATTTTGATCAAATAAATGCAAAAGTATAAGAGAGTTCTTCCAAAAATCGTTTGTCCTCCTCCAGGTTCCCATCAGGCCATTCACTTATTAGCTGCCAGTGAGGATGGCAAATGGTTGGCCTCTGCAAACAGTGACCGCGAGGTTCACATCTACAACCTGCAAACACGGAAGGTGTGTTATATGACCATAGTGTGTTTGTATAACCTTATAGAAACATTTGACAGAAGATTAACAACGACCTCATATGTTTCAGTCTCATTGCACAGTTCCTGTATACAGTTCTGCTGTCACTGCCATGGGCATTCACCCAACAACAAACTGTCTGTTCATGATGTATGCAGATCAACAGGTAATCACTGAGCTTTTATGACAACCTTCACTGAATAGCATAAGGGTGACGAAGTAGATTTGATTGTATTTCTTAGTCTCATGTGTTCTTGTTCACCACAGATGTGCGAGTATTCCATAGAGCAGAAACAGTACACGGATTGGAGCAGAATTGTGCAGAGGAAGGGCCTTCATCACCTCTGGATGGAAAGAGACACACCGTGTCTCAATGTGATGTTCAATCCACAAAATCCATCTCATGTTATCCTGCATGATACGTACATGCTCTGCATCATTGACCAAAGCCTGGTGAGACAGACGCTGGTTTACATGGTTAAGAGCCTAATATTTCTAATGTTGGTAACTAAATTTTTTTTCAATGTTTTTAATTAATTAATTTGTATTTTATGTTTGTTCATTTCTAGCCTCTGCCTGATGATAAAACTCAGTTCTACAATCAGCTGACTCTGAAGAGCCTCCCAGAGGAGCAGAGGAAATCTCACAGCCATGCTTTTAAAATCTGCAAGACCTTCAAGGTGCGTGTGAGCCACATACACACTTTTTTTGTTTTGTTTTTTCTAAAATTCTGGATAAAAAGTTTATTATACTACCCTCTTTCTGTTTTTTAGGATATCCTGTGTATTGAGCTGATGTCGGATCAGTCTCTGGTAGTGGTTGAGCGCCCTCTAGAGGACATCGCCACTCAGTTACCTGCACCCATCAAACAAAAGAAATTTGCCACATAAGGATAAACCTGTCCATCTGTATGTGTGTGTGGCCTCAGTGAGGAAGTGTGTTTTTATTACAAGACTGCAAATTGTTCCCTGTTTCCGCCAATGTAAAAACTGCTGTGACAGTATTAAAAAGAAATATTTACTGTACCTGCTGTGTTGGTCTTTTTTCTAGATAAGTTAAGTTTGATATCTTGAGGTGTGTTCTTCTGATGTTGTTATTCTTAACAAGAAAGTTAATAAAACAAGAAGAAGTTTTAGTAATTAAAATAAAGCTGAAATAATAAATGTAAAGAAAAAAGAAAGGAAAAGAGAAACTTACTGAAACTGAAATAAGTTTCAGCTGAAGTACTAAAATTACTTAAAACTAATAAACGTTAAAGTTAGATAAAAATAAATATTTAAAAAAAATTGAAAATGGCAAAAGCACATTAAAAAAATTGCTTTGAAAAAGATGGCAATATGACAGTACTAAATTGTTACCTTATTTCTATATCATTGTATTTATTGCATTGTAACAATACATAATATAAGGTATTTCAAACATTCAATGGTAGGGGAAAAATAACAAATAAAACAAGCAATTTAACCATTCTTTTATATTTCTGTTGCAATTATTTAATATGTATGCCAATATAGCCACATTTTATTATAATTTTATATCAGCCTGGTTTCTGAATATTTTCCTTACTGTTACATTTATTATATTGATAATTATCAATAATAATTAAGGTCTGCGGTTACCATTTTGATAGGCTTTTCACTTTTTTTCTTTTTTTGCTCACACAGCCATACCTCAAGCGTCAGTTCAAAGCAATGACTCTGAAATGTCAAACAACGTTATAAAATAGGTTGCATTTTCTTAGTTTATTTAAACGGATGATCTCATGTCCTTTTATTTTGAAAACGCAGTAATTACGTTTCTAGGGGTTGTTGCGGATTGCCGCCAGACTCGCGCGATTGTTTTGGCAGGATGGCCGCCCCTGTCAGTGACAGCAGTCAGAGACCGCTGCAGAATGCCATGAGACTTGTAAAAGTGGCCATTCAGCTGGATACCGGCAACAGACACAAGGTACTGATGTTTGACTCTTTAGACCTGCCCTGTTTAGTCCAGATAGGGTCATATTTAGCCAATAAATGCTTGCGAGAGTGACGTCACTTATCATAGTAAACATTGATCAAAGCCGACGATCATATGAGCACCCCAATGATTTCCCCCAAAAACTGCGACTCCAGTCGATCTCGTCCAAAATGTGAACTTTATTCAATAAAAGTCCTGATAAAATCATATCAACGGTCATATGGAGTGTTTACCCTTTGATGTTAAGTAAGTGTGATTTCCCTAATCGTCTGGTATTAGGGCTAGTTTGAGTTCATGTTGTGAAAATACACAGATTCAGTGCAGATTTAGATTAAACATTTCGGTGATAAATCATGTCGTGTTTCTCATTTTTTGTGGATGGTTGTGGCAATTCAAGATACACCAGAACAGGACATCCAACAAAGACTTCAACATAACTCTAAGTAAAATACAATTATCCAATAAAATCTTCCTGACACCCACTATGATTATTTATTTCCTCTTACAGGAGGCGTACTGTGAATATTTGAGAAGTATCAACTACATCTCTCATGCTCTGCTTGAAGATATCACATCTAAACGTAAGTTAATCATACTTAATTAAGAAATTACTTCAACCTTTCTATTCAAATGTGATGTGTGCTTTCAGGCTCCAAAGGTTATTTCACAATGCAATTTATTTCCTCTGGCTTAGTCATTGTCATGTGGTGTAAACTGGCTTCCTTTTTCAAGAGAGACCTTTTAGGGAAGAGGTTGTATGTGCTAATGTGTCACAAATTTGTGTGCTTCATCATGACATCAAAGTTAATTTCATTGACAGGAGACACAGGGTTCAAATGTATCTTAACTTCTGTAGATTGCATTAAATGATTATTAAAGCCCTATTAAGATAAGGCTAGATATCACCTTTGTTCATGATTAACTCTTCAGGCTTATGTAAAGTCTGCCTGGTTGATTAGGCAGGAGTAACTCCACTGTCAGACTGTACCTTTGAAGTTTTGTTTTTAATGGACTGAATGAGACAAATGACTCGTATGCACTTCTTCTTGCAGAGGAAGGAGCGATGGAGTCAGTGGAATTGGAGAAGATGGTGAAACTAGTTGAGCAATGTTTAGAGAGGGTTAAATCGTGCATCATAAGAAACCACGAGTCCCCAACACCTGTCATTTCCTCCACTCCTCTGTCTGCTTCCCAACAGACCACCTTTCCAGCTATTAATGTGACAAATCATTCCAAAATGACCGGTGAGCCTTTATTTTCTTTATTCAGGGTTTTCAATAAGGGTGTCTATGAAGTTGCTACTTGTATGTATTAAACATATAGACATTTCTTTAAAAATATTCTACCATTCAAAAGTTTGGAATAATGAATGTTTTTTTAATGGTTTGAACAAAATCACTTATGCTCATCAAGTCTGCATTTACTTGAACAAAATACAGTAAAAAACAGTAATATTGTGAAACATTATTTAATTTTAAAATAATTGTTTTTTATTTTAATAGATTTTAAAATGTAGTTTAGTCTTGGGTTGACAAAGCTGAATTTTCAGCAGTCTTCAGTGTCACAAGATCATTCAGAAATCATTCTAATATGCTTGATTATTAATAACTGGAGCTTATTTATATTGGTTCTTCTTGTTATCAGTGTTGGAAAAAAAATTATTTCTCAATATTTTTGTGGAAACCATGATACATTTTTTTCAGGATTCTTTGATAAACAGAAGTAGAAATCTTTTGTAACATTATAAATGTCTTACTGTCAGTTTTGAACAATTTAATGCATCCCTGCAGGATAAAATTATTAATTATTAACATTTTTTAAATATTTAACGTCTTAAACTTTTGAGTGGTAGTGTATCTCAGTTTACACAAAACACCTCTTTCTGTAGAAACACCTAATGCAGCTGCATTGCTTTCTGAGACCCAAAGTAAAGAGCAGGCCACCAGACATCACAGAGTCCTCTCTGAGGGAGGGAGGACTGACTCCCCCTTCCTGCCACCTGAAGTCTTCCAGAAGCTTCAGTCAATGGAATCACAAGACAACAGAAAGTAAGGCTTTGAGATATTGAGAGTTTCATAACCGCTGTATACATAACAGTGGAATGTGGGGGAACCTACATAATTATGAGTACAGAGTCCCAATATCCATTGATCGTTCACATCTGGTTCCAAAAGATATAGTATGACATACAGAGTTCTTGTTGTTACGAAGACATGCAAGGTAACAAACAAAAACAAGATTAAATAACACTGAAAATTATACATTATTATTATATAGTTCTATAAATAATGTATAATATAAATAATATATGTCTCACCATCTCAGAGCTCTACATTAAATAAAAGTGTTATAATTCACTTTAACTTTCTCCATAATGAATCCTCCTGTTTTATTAAATTCGATTCTCAAAGAACAATAGGCTTGGTTCATCACTGTATATTTAAAAAAATAATGGTTCACATGACACCCCACGTTTCACATAATTACTTACTTGCACTTCCACTGAACGCTGACCCCGAAAATCGATCTTTCAAGGCTATCAGTTTTGTGATAGAGAACAAATCTCTTCTGCATCCATATGAAGGAAGTTAATAGGACATCATGTTCTTCTAGTCTCACTGTCCCTAATGCACTGTATGTATATAATAAGACGTTTTGTATGTGTATGACAGGGAATTAACTCCTATTGAAGAAGCATCACGTCTCAACCAGAAACTTAAGGCTAATTATGAGGCTCGGCTGGCAAGACTTACCCCTGGTCAGGCCACACAAAAAACCTCATTGGTAAGTCTGGAAAAAAATTAGTATGCTTATCTATGCTTAGTTTAGGAAATATATAAAATGGAAGCCCTAAAATAAACTTAAGGTTCTTGAGTCTGTTTCATTAGCATTCTGCTGAACTCTTCTGTACTCAAATTATGAAGAAAAAAGTATTTGCAAAAAAATACAAATTAAAAAAAAGGGAAAAAAGGAAGAGGAAACAAAAGGCAATAAAAGATTTCACTTTGTGATTATTTCCACCTTGTGTTTCAGAGCTTTCATAATATGTATAAAATTGTATGTGTGTGGAAAATCCGTAAACAATTAACTTTTTCTTTGACCTAATTTCAGATGTTTACGCACGTGATCTGTTATCTTGTTGCGCGCATGCGTAGAACACATCTGACGCCACACCTGTTTTAAATGGCTTTGCGCGCTTCGCTAAACTCACATGTCCATGTGGTGCGACCGCTGTGACGCATGCTGTGGTTTGGGGAGCCAGTCAGGGGATCAGAGCGATAGATTGGCCGCGCGCAGACAAAGACGATTCATTTTTAATAATTTGAGGTCGCTATCGCAACTACTATCGTAGTTTTAATAAGCAATATAGCATTGACTTGTACGGTAAGCTCTTTCGTTTAAGTTTTGGTGGCGGGTCAAACTTTGTTGTTCGGCGGGACACGAACAGTGTGTGCTGTCCATCAGTTTTCAAGAATGAACCGGAGACGCAGAGAAACCCCAATGGATATCCGTTTATACTGGAAAAAAATCAAGACATTCTGGAAGGTTCGTTTCGACAGATTATATTAAAATCGTATAAATTTAAATGCAAACTGTACGTACTTGGCATGCTAAAAATGTTTCCGTTAATTACAATGAATCTTTGCCATCTGAAAATCCATTGCTTAATATGATACAGTGTATTAAAATATTTTAAGTTTGAAAGTGATAATGTCATGCTGTGATATGGCCCATCTAATCTGCTTTAACTAGTTGTGCATTATGCGTGCTACTTTTTAACTTCATGTTAATTCATACACTACTTTTTGAATGTTTGACTTTTAGCTCATTTGACACTATTTGATTATTTTAAATGGGTTAGGCAAAAAGTGTGAATTACATTTAGGGAAGAACTGGTGGCCAGTTGAAGTAATTTGGTTTTTGTGATTAGATTGGGGTGGATGTTTTCTGAATATTTAGTGTGGTGTCAGTTTAATTCCCTTATTATGTGTTTAAAACTATATGCGCTATATCATGTAACTTTCTTCAGTTTTTTTTCTTCTTCCAGTGAGTAAATGGTAATAAAGTTGAAACTGAAATAAATATTTGTATAACACTGGTCTTTTTCTTTTTTTTTATTATAGACCCTCTCACTCCAGAGGCAGATGATGGAGAATCTGATAATAGCTAAAGCCAGGCAAGATGCAGTATCCTTAATAGATCCTTGAGCTGTTTCTTTTGTTAAGACCTGGGCCCGTATTCTTAAAGATTCTAAGAATCCTCTCAGAGAGCTCCTAATTTGGCTTAAAAATTTCTAACTAGGAGTCTTAGCTTAAAAGTGATTCAGGACCAATCTGAGAGCAACTCTGAGCGAGGAAAAGACAAAAACTTTTATCTTAGTGAGGAGGCGGGGCTGACCCCGTTGCTAGCTATGACACAGTCTTTTGAAAAATGTGATTGGTTTGTTGTCCAAGAAGGAAATAAAAGCGCTTTTAAGAGTAGGGTCTATTATAAGCTTTCACTTTGGAATTACAGGTGTAATTTTTCCTGTTTTACCATTTTTTTTCTCTCTCTCTCTCTCTCTCTCTCTCTCACACACACACACCATGCTGTTATACTTAACATATTTTATAGGAATTGAACAGCGACACAATAAGTTTCTGAAAGTGCTGTAATTGTTTGTATGATCACTTTGCTTGTAGAAGTTTGTGACAGACCCAAATCATCACTGCTGCATAGTTGGATTTTTCCAGTTGCCAAATATGTTAGTGTAGTTAATGTAGTGATTACTTCCATTTCTGGCGCTATGGCATTTCTGCGCAGTGTCAGAGATGTTAGCGTGTCTAATAAGATCGGTCACAAACATGATCCCTGCATGATCTAATGTGTAGCGTCTTATTAACTCACTGTCATGCATTGTGTGCAACACATTTCTTCTCCCTCTTCATGTTTTGTCCATTTTCGCCACTGCTAAAGAAACTCTTAAGCCTCTTAAAAGTCCTCATCCATACTCCTAACAATTTCGGACCTTAAGACCTCTTTTAAGGGTTAAGATGTGTTCTGAATTACTTTTTTTCTTTACTAGGGTCTTTTCTTTAATTCTAAAAGGAAACGCCCACATTTCTAAGAATTTTCTTAGAATTTTGTTACTAGGAGCAACTCTTAGCACTAAAATTTTTCATGAATACAGGCCCTGGTTTCAGATTTTACACCTAAATGCTTTGCATTAAGATTCTGTTTCAGAATCAGCCTGGAATTGGACAGGTGTTAAAATGTAATTGTGAATCTGGTGGCCATAATTGGATTGTTCTTGTATTTGTTAGGTCTATTTTCTTTCCATCAATAATTTTTGTCAGTTACTTGTGCCGTTGTTGAGGTTATTACATAAGCTTATCAAAGGGCTTTTGATGTCTGTTTTAAGTTCATCAATGTTTGACCTTTGAGATGCTTGTGTCACGATGAGTGTCTGGGGGAAAAAAAAAGTTTAGGGTTGGAAGGTCAATGCCTCTGTGACCTGTTTCTGTGACCTCTTTCTCTGCAAACCAGAGGCATCTATTGTTCAAACTCTCAATGGTCTTTTTATGTTTTATTTTCAAGTTTCATTAAATCATCTTATTTGCATTTTTTTTAAGTATTTAATGTAGCTTAATTGAAATCTGGTATTCTTTTCAAAGTCTCCAATTTCAACAATTTACTAAAAGCTTTAAATTTTAATCGTGTTGGGTGAATGTTTAATCAAAGTGCTGTGAACAAGGTCTGCCTTCTGCTGATGGCTTTTTCTGAGTGTGGTAATTTTTCAAAAGTTTGTGAAATTTCCTGAGCTTATGCAGCTTCAAAGAAAAATGGAGGAAAGGAGACTCAGGCTGCAGGAAGAAGCCAACAGGTGAGACTTTTTGACCCATAGGCCATATAAAGTTGTTTCTTTGCTAATGTTGTATTATGAGTGTTATATTTGTGTTGTGCATGACATACCTTGTAATAGCAAAGGATTTATGCAAACACATTTTAGCTGCAAAATGCTTGACCAGTTTTTTTTTTTTTTTTTTTTTTTTTTTTTTTTTTTTTTTTTTGAGTTGTTAATTTGGACTCATGTAATTGTGTGTTTCTGCAGGAGGTTTGCGAGCTGTGGGACCATGACACCCGAGGAACAAGAGCAGCGGGCTCTGTATGCAAATGTGCTTGAATATGAGCAAGATCATGTAAGTTTATGTATGTTGTAGCTTTTTAAACAATATCTTTGTATATTTCTGCAACTGCAAATGTAACCGGTAAACCTACACTATTGTTCAAAAGTTTAGGTTTGGTAAGATTTTTTTTTTTTTTATTTGTACAGTAATAAAATTAATGTTATAAAATATTTTTACAATTTAAAATGACTTCTCTATATTACTTTTTTTGAAAACTGTATTTTTTTTTTTTTTTTTTCCCCTGTGATGGCAAAGCTGAATTTTCTTCAGTTTCACATGATCCTTCCGAAATCATTCTAAAATGCTGATTTGGTGTTTAAGAAATATTTAGCATAATCATCATGGTAAACAGTTGTTGCGGGGTTTTTGTTTTTTTTTTTCATATCCAAGATTCTTTGAATAGAACAGCATTTATTTAAAACCGAAATCATTTGTAACACTATAAATGTCTTTACTGTCGTTTTTGATCAGTGTAATGCATCCTTGCTGAATTAGCGTTTAATTTATTTATTTATTTTTTTAATAAATCATGCTGACTGAACATTAGTGTATGTGCACAAATATATAAATAATGATTTTATTGGTTTGATCATAGGAATGGCCAAAAATTTGGAAAGCTAATCTGAAAAAGAATCCAAATGATCCAGCGCTGGTTTCAGGTCTCATGTCATGTCTTCTCAGGTAAGTTCATGCTGTCAGATCATCTGTAAGCGTAAAAAAGTGTTTCTTCCGTATCTTATGTCATCTGGTTCTTTTCTTTTCCAATCCCAGCTACCCAGACCATCCAGTCATGAAGTTGCTGAAGAGGCTTCAATATCGGGTGTATAACAGACTGTATCCTATAGTGAGCCAGTGTGTTCCTCTGAGCACAGAGCCTGGTCACTCACTGCCCTTAAAGCCCTCCCGCAGCGCTCAAAGCCTGCTCCTGTCCGACAGTTTTATCTCTCCGCAGCAGAGCCCGCTCAAATCTGCCATGACACACAGTTTATCTGACGCCTCCATCTCCTTTTCACTATCCCACGACCTCAACGCAAATGACACAAAGTCCGAGACCGACCTGGATGAGTCCTCAACTCTGGTCTCCACAGATAGGGAGAACTCTTTTGAGGATCTAGAGAAGTTTCTTACTCAGCTGGACTGGTTTCCTTCTCACAGTGGTGATGATACGGACTCTGATGTGACCTTTGACACAACAGACATAGACTTCGAGCCTCATATTAATCATCTTGAGGAGCGTGCTTTGAAGGAACACTTGAAGGCCATCGTCAAAGACATCCATAATGCTATCGGTAAATAAGTGTTTGTTCTTGTGTGAATGAGATCTTAGTTGTGACTCTAGATACGTGCAACATGAGTTCAATTTTTTTTTTTTTTAGAAATCCCCTGTTATAGCCAGTGGGATCTGTATGGTTGTATCACGTGTTCACACTGCATTAGGGTGTAACCAACGCCTGAGCATCATAATCCACCATAAACGTGTTTGTAAAAAGGTCCTTTTATGAAATAGACTAGTTGGCTGATTGTCTGTGGTAAATGGATTTATCTTTGTGTGAAACAGATCGCCTGCTGTCTCTGTGTCTTCTCTCTTTTGAATGTCTCAACACTGCGAATTCTAAGGACCAATGTGTGGCGAGTATAGAGGAAGTCTTCTTCACCCCTATTTGGCGCCCTCTCTTGGCACTTTTTAGGTAAGCCACAAAATAATTGTTGGAGGGTTGAGGTTTTTTTTTTTTTTTTTTTTTTTTGTGTGTATTTTTAGATACGTGTGCCTCTGTGTTTATGTATGTTTTTGAAAAGTCTCACCAAATCTGATTTACTTGATTAAATACAGTAATATTGTGAAGTCCTATAACAATTTAAAATAACTTTTATATTTTAAGATGTAATTCATTCCTGTGATGGCAAAGCTGAATTTTCAGTAGCCATAACTCCAGTGTCACATGATCCTTTAGAAATCATTCTAATATGGTGATTTGGTGCTCAGGAAACATTTCTTTTCAAAAAACAAACAAAACAAAAAACCAGTTGTGCTGCTTAATGTTTGTGTGGAAATTAATAGTTGAATAGCATTTATTTGAAATGGAATATGTAACATTATAAATGTCTTTTACAGTAACTTTTGATCAGTTTAATGCACCCTTTCTTAATAAATTCATTTCTGACTTCTTTAATGACTAGTATATAACAAGAATTAGGTTAATCCCCTGTTGCACAGATTTGTTTAAAAGATTTTTTTTCAATTTTATGTGAAGTAAATACAATATTTTAATTAAATGAATAATACAAAGAAATGTAATTTTTTTTTTTTTTTTTTTTTTTTTTTATAATTCAAAAATAGAATATTCAAATTACTACTTTGAATGGCAGTTAGTTGAGTTATGTTGAATCATATGAATTGTCTAGACACTGAGCAGTAGATGGCACTATTAATCTAAAATTCAGTAGTCCCAACTCAACTAGTCAATTTGTATCATATGCATTATTTAGTTAGAGCATGGCTGAAAATAACCATCTTCCTTTACAACTGCTCGCAAAAAGTTCTGTGATCAAAGCACTTTCGTAGATGCTGTATGGTTTAGCAAATTGCAAATAAATGTCTTTTGTGTGCTGCTTTTTATTTGTGATGCTTTAGGAAGGTGCATCAAGAACGGGAGCTGGCTGTTGAGAGCAGCATGCGTCTTCATCGTAATCTTTCACCTGGTGATGTTGGTGTTTCATCTAAATTGTTCCCAAGAGACCCATCTGTGCTGCATGGTTCCTATCCGTACGAGTCAGCGGTGCAGGAGCTGAAGCTTTTGTGTAGTGGCTATTGTCCTCAGAAGAAACTGGAGTGTATTGGTAAGATCATAAATTGAAACCACAAACCCTTTCAATGTGTCACTTTAGGGCCTGTTTACACCTCGTCACTTCAAGTGTTTTTTCTGATCGGATAGCTATGCCCTCCAAAACGCTTTTGAGACTGCTGCAAATGAAACTGAAAGTAAGTTGTAGATGCTCAACACAATCATTTTCATTAAAATTGGTGAGACTAAATTCTTACGAGTGGTGGTGCCGTGCTCTCCCCTGTTGCGGTCTTTGATCTTGAAATGATCTGATGACGAATACAATGCAGCCCGTGTTTTCGTTAATGTGAACCATTAATTTTGCAGTTTGGATTTTTGCAGAGACATATTTATGTGGCCAAGTGTAAATGGAACCGTTTTAACAAATCGGATAGATAGTCAATCACTAAAAACGCATTAATGTGTAAATGGGACCTTGGTGTCCAAACGGAATTGCAAAAATAAAATGTTTTCAAACAGGGTTACCAAACACGCTCCCTTTTTTAAGTGAAATCAGCCTACAAATCGCTCACTTATAGCTGTCTCTGTATATTAAGCTGGGATAGGAGAAGGAATCGTAACATTTTAGAAAATCATTTCTGCCACCTACAAATCATGCTTTGATAATCATAATTATTAATTTAGAATTTATTCATAATTATGACTAGTAAGTTTTATAAAAGAAAAAATGGAAAATAAAATGTCAAAAATTGACTTGCTAAGTCATATTTATTAGATGTATAGGTGAAAGTGTTATCATTTTGACCTATCTCATAATTGAGTCAAAATTCTGACAGTGAAAACTGAGATTTTTAATAATTGATAAATGCAAAGTTGATGAAGATAAATCATAGTTTTGATAGTTGAAATTGAGATGTCATAATTATGACCTCACATTTTGAACTTGGTTATAATTGACTTTTTATGTCATAGTTCAACTTATGAGAAAGCTGGAACTGATATACTTAATCATACTTATGAGAAAGTTATGACTAATTATGACTTGATCTTATAATTTTGAATTATGTCATGATTATTACTTCATAAAATAATGCTCTGGTATTTTTTTTATTTATTTTTTTTAGTGAAAGAAATGTGGTTCCATACTTCATAAATGTAACCTTTTGGATATTGTTTGAAAATGTATTCCTTTTCTACACCTAAGGGTGCATATTAGTCTTTGTTACATATTAATCTTAAAGGGCTAGTTCACCCAAAAATGACAATTCTGTCATCAATTACTCACCTTCATGTCGTTCCACATTCGTAGGACCTTCGTTCGTCTTTGGAACACAAATTAAGATATTTTTGATTAAATCCGAGAGCTTTCAGAGTCAGACCCTCCCTAGACAGCAATGAGTTAAGTAATGACTGAATTTTCATTTTTGCGTGAACTATCCCTTTAAGAGTGCTTATCAATGCTAATATGTACCCTTACGTTTTGAACATACACCTATGTCCCGTCACGCACTTTTTTTTTTTTTCTTTTTTTTTGATTGCAGTTGTTTTTCATTGCAGTGAGAACTCTACGGATCATCTGTGGCTGTGCTGAAGAGTACCGCCTCCTGCAAGAAAATGATCCTCCACCCAAATCAGCAGCAATGTGAGTATGCACAAGTCTAAACACAAAAACGGTTATGTTCCTGTGAAGCTCCATCCTTTTTGCTGTCCTTTCAAAAGTACGAGTCATGAAGGAACTTTGTTGGAGTTCCGAGTCCTTCTAGAACAATCTCCTGCTTGTCCGCTAGCCTTGTGTCAGACTTCATCAGACCTCACGGAGGCCAAAGCTCAGCAGGGGTTCTATCTTGACCCTCTGGCCCCTGCGGGGCCCTCGGAGCTGATTTCCTCTCTAAGTGGGTCACCCTGTCTGGAGCAGACTTTGGCCTTGATGCACTTTGAGAGAGGGTCTGAGTGTAGAACTGCTTAGCTCAAGTCAAATTGATCCAGTAATGCTAACCAAAAGTAAGCCTTATCTATTGCAGATAGAGACTTGCGGCTCTGCTTATGTTCTAGTTCATGAGATGTTCACACTGCTTCTGCCCAGCTCTTCTAATTTGTAAAACTCTTGAATTCTGGATTTACAGCATGAACGGGTGTGTTCCACCAGAGTAAAATCCCGATGACACACATTTTCTTAAATATGTGGGTTTACTCAGGTTTATCGGAGTGAATGTACTTGGCTCAGATTCCCTGTGGTAATTCTCCCACAGACTTCAGTGCCTGCTCCACTCTTTTGGAAAATATCTTAAATTTCCTCCTGTCTCGGCAGCGATCTTGACGGTTAAAGTGCGAGCTCACACTAGTGTTCTGCGCTTGGAGATTACGTGGGCCGTTCTAATGTCTGTAACCTTTTGGCCCTGCCACACCTATCAAAACAAGCTGCTTGTTCATCTTTCTCTCTTGATTTCGTGCTTCATTCTAGGAAGCAAGGGTAGAATGAACACTTGCGTCATATCTACATGTCTCTTTGCATCACAGTTTGCAGAGCGGTGGCTCGCTGGTGACGCACATACTCAGCGATTTGGTGCCCGATGACTGATGTAGATGCTTGTTGTTAGAGCACTGTCTTGCAACACTTGTACAATGACTCATAATTGTGTTTTTCTCTTAAGAAAGAACATTTAGCTGAGGTGAAATGTGTAGAAATGTATCAACTGGTGCAGATTTCTATACTATTTATACTATTCAGTATATCCATGTGTTGCAGACAGAAACTTCCAGTGCAGACAGTCTTGTCACTATTGTCGCCTTTGAATCAATCATATTTGTATATAGGATTGCTCAACTATGGCAAAAATCACATATACATTTAATCATTTACATTTAGTCATTTAACAAACTCTTTTATCCAAAGCGACTTACAAATGAGGACAATAAAAGCAGTCAAATCCAACAAAAGCGCAATAAAATATAAATGCTGTGACAAGTCTCGGTTAGTCTAATGAAGTACACATTTTTGTTTGTTTATCTTTTTATAATAAATAAAAAGAATATGGATAGAATAGAAAAAGAATAGAGAACGCTAGGATTAGAGGGTGATTTTATTTTTTTTTAAATAGTCAAAAGAATAGAAAAACGATAGAGTGCCAATGTTAGAGGGTCCTTTTTTTTTTTTTTAATAGAAAAGTAGTAGAATAAAAATAGAATAGAGAATGCAATTGTTAGAAGGTCAAGTTTTTTTAATAAAGTAGCAATGATTTTGGTCAGTATTGAAATCATTATTTAACACAATTTGTGTCTGGTGCCATGGTCAAAATCTTATTTTGTAATGAGTCATAGGTTTCAGTGAAATTTCATAGTTACTGGTACCAATTTTTTTTAATACTTAAATTGGTTAAGTAATGCAATTAAAAAAATTCCTCAATTGATTATTGAATACAATAAGACTACATTTCTACAAAAATTACTGATTACCTGTTTATGACATTAAGTTTGGGCTTTTATGGAACAAAACAAAAGTGAACAAAAGTGCACTGCTGTGAAGGAAGGTGCGTAAGCATGAATCACAATACCTCAATTATCTTGTTTTAATTGTTGGAAGCCAAAATTGAAATCGAAAAGAAAAATCTATGAATCGCAAATCCCAAAATTTGTTTTAAAATTAATTTAATTGTAATATTTGTTGTTTAAAATGACTTAATTTCCTAAGTTAAATAGTTAAATTATATTTGAGTATTTATTTTATATTTATTAATTTGTTGTTAATTGAAATAATATATGGTTATTTAATTATCAGTGTAATCTAGTTAAAGCTTCCATTCATT